>WNGS01099315.1:0-14324 GCA_020271785.1 Procambarus virginalis
TATGAAGCTTATTACGATCAATGGGGTTGATTATTGTGGTGTTCTTCACTGTGTCCTGGTGATTCAGGGCAGTGTTGCTAATGCCTACCACTTTCAAATGAAGTGTAAGACGTCTACCCAAAGTATTAATGCTGTGTCCAATGTAGCATACATTTTGGAACATTCAGTCTCCAGACTTAAACTTGAATATATATTCTACATTAGTCCACCTCAGTTTATCATAGAAAGCCGAAACGTTATTTCTGATTATAAGGGAAGTTGTATTAGGGTTGTTATAATAAATGATAGGACGAATCTTTGCATTTTCCTTGCATGGTTTACATTTCTGGCATTTATATCCCATATAGCATTTTCGTTTTTCTTATAGGCCTGATTAAATTTTTTATAATAAACAACAATGTCTTCCTTGGGGGCCGAGTATTCTCCCTTGGGGGCCGATTATCATCATTCAAGTGGCAACTTAATTTCACACTACCGATTTTGTCAAATTCTTGCAGCTGATATCGTTATTCACAATAATTTGGGGGATTCATTAGAGTTGATGGTGTTAGAGCTACCAAGAACAAGAAGTACGTACTGCTGGACCTACATATGCAATAATGACGGTTTTCTTATACCAGTCAGTACATTCACTCTTACCATTCATACATTTACCTTGATCAGGTGGTTTGCGATACACATCCATGACAAATCTTCCAGAATTACCATTCACGAGAACATCGATGAATGGTATTCTGCCTCCCACACCCTTTTTGATAGTGAACCTCAAGCCTGAGACTTCTTGAAGCTTGCCTCTAAGCCTCCAATGTACTTTCGCGTCACTACACACGAATGGTCATGGTCGTTTCCCTCAGACAACTACAGGAGAAATGCAGGGAACAGAAGCAGCCACTCTTCGTAGTCTTCATAGATCTGACGAAGGCCTTCGACCTCGTCAACAGGGATGGCCTGTTCAAGATCCTCCCCAAGATCGGATGCCCACCCAGGCTCCTCGACATCATCAGATCCTTCCATGAGAACATGAAGGGCATCGTGGTCTTCGACGGCTTAACATCAGACTCCTTCGACATCTGAAGTGGAGTAAAGCAGGGCTGCGTCCTGGCTCCAACCCTATCTGGGATTTTCTTCACAGTTATGCTGCAGCACGCCTTCGGATCTGCCACAAAAGTTATCTACCTCCGGACCAGGTCAGATGGAAAGCTCTTCAATCTCGTCAGGCTGAGCGCCAAGACAAAGTTTCGGCTGAGGTGTCTGCGCAACTTCCTTTTTCGCTGATGACGCATCAGTCACCACCCACTCAGCCGAAGACCTCCAACGGCTCATGACCCGCTTCAGCGAGGACTGTCAGGCTTTCGGACTCACCATCAGCCTGAAGAATACAGGTCATGAGACAAGGAGTGAACTCCCCATCTGACATAGGCATCTCCGATTACAAACTGGAAGTCGTTCACGGCTTCGCGTACCTGGGCTCCACAATCTCTGACTCCCTTGCTCTCGACCCCCAGCTTAATAAACGCATTGGTAAGTCATCTACAACCATGTCCAGACTGACAAAGAAAATGTGGGCCAACAATAAGCTGACTGAGTGTACAAAGATCCAGGTTTACAGAGCCTGCGTCCTGAGCACTCTCCTATATAAAGCAGTGTGTCTTGAACACTCCACGCACATCAGGAAAGAAAGCTGAATGCCTACCACATGCACTGCCTCCGATACAACTTGGACATCACCTGGCAGGACAAGATGACAAACAGCATCGTCCTGGGAAGAGCTAGAATCACCACCATATACAAAATGCTGAAGCGGAGACGAATGCGCTGGCCGGGCACGTGGTGCTAATGGGTGACAGCAGGATCCCCAAGGTTCTCCTGTATGGAGAGCTGACGCAGAAAAAGCATTCAACAGGCAAACCTCAGCTGCGGTACAAAGACGTCTGCAAGAGGGACCTGAAAGCCATGGACGTCGATCTTGCTATGTGGGAAACACTGGCTGCGGACCGATCCGCTTGCGGGCAGCCTGTTTAGAAAGGTCTCTCCAAGTTCGAGGAGTCACTTGCCAAGAATTCGGAAGCAAAAAGACAGAGAAGGATAGCCGGTAGCCAGGAAGACAGACCAGAATCAGACTTTGTGCTCAGTGTGGGATTGATTGTCACTCTCGGATTGGCCTCATCAGTCACACCGGATGCTGCACCAGGAATGACAACCAGAACGCAGCTCCATAGTCTCCCGAGACTGAAGGATGCCTACTACTAGTACACACGAATGTGTCGTCGACATATCTGCAGTTTACCAGGGCTCAGCCCATCCATCTGTATGATGGGCGACTCAACATGTGACATAACTGCTTTGGAGAACAAGATCTCTTAATGGAACCCCTTGACCATTCCATTTTTTTTGTGCCCACAGGCTGAGCTTTATTTGCAGGTTGATCGGGTGGCCATATGGCAGGATGAAGTAAACCCACACATAAATGTCTATGTTTCTACATATATGATTAGAATAACTGTGTCTTTAGTGTAAAGGGTATATTCCTGAAGATGACACAGTGGTGACGAAACATCAAGCAATAAAATGGAAAATTAAATTATTTAGTATTTCCTCACTCTCTAGATTGTAGAAGGTATTTATGTTGAATGGAAAGTATCCATAAGAAAATTAACAAAATTAAATTAGTCAAACTGCTGTTATGTTTAATACTATGAGCATTAGAGAAACCTGCTCTAATTGGCATCTATACTAAAAGAGAGAAGATCTATCTTGGAAGTTGCAGGTCACACAGTTTGAGCTAGCTTCCCTCAAAATTGTTGGAGGGAATGGTCTTGGGTTCGAGATGAGCATAGGCTGGTCGAGGTCACCAGAATTTAAAAGGGAACAGTATGCCAGGGTCACATTAAGACCCCCACCACGATTTTTGGAGCTTGCTGCTAGCTACACAGTTAAATATTAAAAAAAATATTAAAAATAAATATTTTAATACGTCCCATTATTCACTGATCTCGGGAAAAATAAAAGAAATTCCCTGTTGTCAAAAATTTCCCTATGCTCACACATTGGCACTTTTTCCAAATGAACCAAGAGTCTCAGATTAAACTGAAGCAAAGTAAACCAGTAGTCTATTTCTTTGTCCTTGTTTAGTTTATCTTTTTTTCGTATTTATGGCAGCGCCACCTGCTTGACCAGCAGAGAAGGTAACGTATGTGGCTGCCAAGGTACTTAAGTATTCTCAAGGTGAGTTCCATTGCCAAACATGACAGGGAATGACACAAAGAGCATAATATTTGTTAAATTTTGGTGTCTTCAGCAATACTATGACTTCTTTGTCCGTGATGGAGACGTTCATCTTAGATCTTTGACTGCTGAGATTCCCTGTGTATCCCATTTTGTGGTGCAGTCTGCACAGCTGGTGTCAGGTGTCCTTGCTAAGTCACCGAAATTATTTGGTAGCATTTCTTTAACCAAGTCACTTGATGCCGAGCAGGAAGATAAGAAGGCTGGAACAGCAATCTGAGTGGCAGAGGAGATGCCAAGGCAAAATGTGTGACTATATGAGTGGCTTGTTTCCACTGAAAGTTATTGTGAGAAGGTTGACAACTTCTTCTAAAGTTGTTTTGGAAAGGTTGTCACATTTTTGACGCCTTGGACTCTTGAAGGATGGGAAATGCACCTCAAAGAAGTAGGGGTCAGACTTGGAAGGAATAGGTATCATGTCAGCATATCAAATGCATCATAAGTATCAATGTTGCCAGTTCTATCTTCTTTAGGACAGAGATTTTCTTTCCAAAGATATCATCAATGACATTTGACTCGAGAGATGCTCTGTGGAGAGTGCTGTCTTCAGTCTTGATTATAAGAACTACATGCAAGAAGACTTGTACTCTATTTATTATGCTTGGGTTTGAGGAGATTATTTAGACAGGGGCCTAGATAATCTCCTTCCTCCCTAATTTTACAATGTCGTCCAAGATGGGAATCTGTTGAACCAACTATAATCAATTGAACCATTGTTCAAGGCCCAAATATTAAACTAACTGAAAAAAGTATCGGTGATTTTTTCTTAAGACAATGCCAAATTATTGTTTGTGCAGAAACTGGTGTGTAATAATTGAAATATATAATAATATTTACTCAGTAATAAAGAGTTATTGCTTACATGCACAATAGTGGTTCCTAAGCACTGGTCCACGGCACTCTTAAGTTTGAGCTCTTTCTGCTTGTTTTAAGATGCGGTTATTTTCATATTTTAAATCAACACTGTTTATAGATTTTCTGAACACGAGTTTCAGGGGTAGAAACAGTTCATTTTCCAATTCCTTTGCAATTTTGGGTTGAATTCAGTACAAACCTAGGAATTTAGATTTACTTAATCTGTTAAAGCTCTTTCTAACTTTGTCACACAAAACATGGTTATTCCTTATTGATTCTCTCTGAGGGGGGATAGAAATAGCTTAAGCTGCTCTATCCCTTTAAGATGTATTTTAATTGTCAATAAACGTATTTGAACTTGAACTTATTGATTTTCGTCTGCTGCACTCACTAGTGGGGTTGCGGGATATGTGTAATCTTTCAAGCGTGTTCACTGATGTAATGTGTTCATTTAAAGTGTTGGATATCATATTATCATCAATTATAACTTGGTTGGTCTCTTCTTTCAAGGTTCCTATCGGGTCTTTCTTCTTGGTTTTACTCCTAATATAGGCATAAAAGGACTTGGAATCTTTCTCAGTGTTTTGATCAGCATATCTTGTATAGTTTTTTA
The DNA here is from genome assembly GCA_020271785.1 of Procambarus virginalis. NCBI lineage: Eukaryota > Metazoa > Arthropoda > Malacostraca > Decapoda > Cambaridae > Procambarus > Procambarus virginalis. The sequence continues at coordinate 4,754 of WNGS01099315.1, forward strand.
GGTTCATCTGATATTCTGGGTAGCTGAACTTAATGCCTTTTGCATATCACTCAATCTGAGTCATTCCTGATGTCAAATACATCTCAGAGGTTGAAATTAATTGCAAAAACTCATTTACTGCCTTTATCATCCGTCTATTTCTTTTTTTTCCTTCTCCATCTTACAACATATTTTTAAACATATTAATATAATTATCCAGAAACGCTTCCATGTCTCAATTTCCTATTAAATTTCTCCTGGAAGTATTTTTGTAATTCCTCTTTCATTCTGTGACAGTGTCTCCTCAAAGGTAGTTAAAAGTGTCATCGTCCTGGACCTTTATATTGTTTTTAACTAAATTCAATCACAAGATGTCGTACTCACATGAAAGACTGAAATTCTCCTATACCTGGATTAGACTGATGTTAATCTACTAATGTTAGCACAGGTTTTGAATGCTGCTACTTTGATTATGTTACTCTGTTACATAGTGTAGGAGAAAGTAGTCCTGTGCTATATCAGGAAATTTCTTTTCTTCTAGTTGTGATTTAGATTCACCCAATCTATTGTAACTTTTTAAAATCCCACATATAAGAGGTTGGACTTTAGCAGGAGCTTATATCATATTTATGATAAGAGGTTGGACCTGCTGCTTGGGTAACAGCTTTCGCTACGTATCGTCCTACCCTGGCTTTGCGGTCTGGAGAGGACACTCCAGACCGACAACCAGAACGCAGCTCCATAGCCTCACGGGACTGATGGACGCCTACTTCTACTACACATTCTGAGTATTCCAAGATATTTACTTCCTCATTGTTGGTTGTAGTTAATTTCTGTTTTATTTATAGTATCAAACCTTCTGGTCTTTTTGTTGTCTTTTCCAAAAGATAGATGGCTCTCTGGAAGATAGATTTTTTCTCTTCAATTATATCCTCTAGTCCCACTGTTTCTCTGATCACAGTGAGTCCCCCACTTTTACCAGTCGTGACTAAAGTTCTGAACATTTCCCAGGTGTGACTGAAGTTCTGCACATTTCCCAGGTGTGACATTTCTTTCTTTCACATTTCTTAGTCTTGGGTTCATTCCCTCACATTTTATGTCGTTGCTTGAGTCTCCCAAATTTCAAAGTCATTGATTCAGTGCCACACGTTTTTCACAGTGGCTGAAGTATCACTATATTTCTCAGTCACTGCTGGAGTACCTGCTGGAGTCTTTTAGTTGTGCTTTAATTTCCCCATATTTCTCAGTCGTTGCTTAAGTCCCAATATTATCAGTCGTAGATTTCAGTCATGAATTGTGCTTTTTCCGAGTCGTGTAGTGAGTCCCTATCACTTCTCAGTCAAGGCTTCAGTCTTTCCCATTTCTCAGTCGTGCACTGAGTCCTCAATATTTCACAGTCATTCCTTGAGACCTTACCTTACTTCTCATCTAAACTACAACACGTTAATAATGCTCTCTAGAATTTGCTCTTTGATAATCATTAAAAAGAGCCTTCTACGTTCTGGCGCTTGTGTCAGGCACTGCAAGTCCCGTGATCTCACCTGGAATATGTTGGTGAGATCCCGGAGGTTGAAGATGTAGGGAAACTTGGTGGCGGTGGGCAGGAAGGTGAGGCTAACCTTCTGGTGAAGCTGAAGAGCGGCCTGCACTAGTGGGTCCGTCATCTGTGTGGTGGGGTACATGTTTCCGTCAGTCATTAATGCCTTTTTTATTTACCAGCACGTATTGAAATGTGGGACTTATATAGGGTAAAAGACGTTAGTCTGACTATGTAGGAATACACACACACACTCAAAAGCACTCTCACATTCGTCCATTGAGGACTGGCAGAAAAGAACCTTGAGAAAGAGGTATCTGGTAAAATGATCCAGGCTGTTTATATTAATTCATTAAATAAAAGCTGCATGTAAAGAATGAAATCCCGAGATTGAGAACGGGGAACAGATTCACAAAGATAGAAAAAGAAATGTGCGAAACACTAAATGAACAGTTCCAAAGTGTCTTTGTGCAAAAGGAAGTCTTCTGAAACCCAGACACAATGCCAGTTCCAGAGAACACAATTGAGGTATCTCAAGAAAAAAAATAAAAATTATTCAAGGGGCTGGGAAGAAATATAGCAATTGGACCAGATAGAGTTTCCACCTTGGGTGTTGCAAGAATATGCATCTGACCTGATCATTCCACTCGAATTGATATTCCATACATCCTTGTATACAGGAATCTTAGTAGATATATGGAAAAAGACAGTTGCAATCGTCAAAAATGGTTGCTGAGAAGACGCTCTAAATTATAAACCTGTATAATTAACAACTGTGGTAGTCAAATCACTGAAGAAAACAGTAAAAACCAAATGGGCAAGACACATATTATGTCAAAACAATGACACAATACCAGACAAACGGTACGGTTTTGGAACAGGAAGATCTTGTGTGTAACAAATCTACTCAGTTTTTATTATAGTCACACACATTCTAGAGAAGAGAGATGGTTTTGTTGACTGTGACAATCTGGACTAAACAAATGTTTTTTTGTCTAGTATAATGGTGCACCATGGTGATGACCCGGGCACCCGTCTGGTATAATGGTGCACCATGGTGATGACCCGGGCACCCGTCTGGTATAATGGTGCACCATGGTGATGACCCGGGCACCCGTCTGGTATAATGGTGCACCATGGTGATGACCCGGGCACCCGTCTGGTATAATGGTGCACCATGGTATGACCCGGGCACCTGTCTGTATAATGGTGCACCATGGTTGACCCGGGCACCCGTCTGGTATAATGGTGCACCATAGTGGTGACCCGGGCACCTGTCTGGTATAATGGTGCACCATAGTGGTGACCCGGGCACCCGTCTGGTATAATGGTGCACCATGGTCATGACCCGGGCACCCGTCTGGTATAATGGTGCACCATAGTGGTGACCCGGGCACCCGTCTGGTATAATGGTGCACCATGGTCATGACCCGGGCAGTCTGGTATAATGGTGCACCATAGTGGTGACCCGGGCACCCGTCTGGTATAATGGTGCACCATGGTCATGACCCGGGCACCTGTCTGGTATAATGGTGCACCATGGTCATGACCCGGGCACCCGTCTGGTATAATGGTGCACCATAGTGGTGACCCGGGCACCCGTCTGGTATAATGGTGCACCATGGTGGTGACCCGGGCACCCGTCTGGTATAATGGTGCACCATAGTGGTGACCCGGGCACCTGTCTGGTATAATGTGCACCATAGTGGTGACCCGGGCAACCGTCTGGTAAATGGTGCACCATGGTCATGACCCGGGCACCCGTCTGGTATATTGGTGCACCATAGTGGTGTGACCCGGGCACCGTCTGGTATAATGGTGCACCATGGTCATGACCGGGCACCAGTCTGGTATAATGGTGCACCATGGGGTTGACCCGGGCACCCGTCTGGTATAATGGTGCACCATAGTGGTGGCCCGGGCACCCGTCTGGATAATGGTGCACCATGGGGTTGACCGGGCACCCGTCTGGTATAATGGTGCACCATGTGATGACCCGGGCACCCGTCTGGTATAATGGTGCACCATGGTGATGACCCGGGCACCCGTCTGGTATAATGGTGCACCATGGTCACCCGGGGCACCGTCTGGTATAATGGTGCACCATGGTGATGACCTGGGCACCCGTCTGGTATAATGGTGCACCATAGTGGTGACCCGGGCACCTGTCTGGTATAATGGTGCACCATAGTGGTGACCCGGGCACCCGTCTGGTATAATGGGTGCACCATGGTCATGACCCGGGCACCCGTCTGGTATAATGGTGCACCATAGTGGTGACCCGGGCCCCGTCTGGTATAATGGTGCACCATGGTCATGACCCGGGCACCGGTCTGGTATAATGGTGCACCATAGTGGTGACCCGGGCACCTTGTCTGGTAATGGTGCACCATGGTCATGACCCGGGCACACCGTCTGGTATAATGGTGCACCATGGTGATGACCGGGCACCTGTCTGGTATAATGGTGCACCATGGTCATGACCCGGGCACCGTCTGGTATAATGGTGCACCATAGTGGTGACCCGGGCACCCGTCTGGTATAATGGTGCACCATGGTGGTGACCCGGGCACCCGTCTGGTATAATGGTGCACCATAGTGGTGACCCGGCACCTGTCTGGTATAATGGTGCACCATAGTGGTGACCCGGGCACCCGTCTGGTATAATGGTGCACCATGGTCATGACCCGGGCACCCGTCTGGTATAATGGTGCACCATAGTGGTGACCCGGGCCCCGTCTGGTATAATGGTGCACCATAGTGGTGACCCGGGCACCCGTCTGGTATAATGGTGCACCATGGTGGTGACCGGGCACCCGTCTGGTATAATGGTGCACATATGGTGACCCGGGCACCCGTCTGGTATAATGGTGCACCATGGTGGTGACCCGGGCACCCGTCTGGTATAATGGTGCACCATAGTGGTGACCCGGGCACCCGTCTGGTATAATGGTGCACCATGGTGGTGACCCGGGCACCCGTCTGGTATAATGGTGCACCATAGTGGTGCCCCGGGCCCCCCTCTGGTAATGGTGCACCATTGGTGACCCGGGCACCTGTCTGGTATAATGGGGCACCATAGTGGTGACCCGGGCACCCGTCTGGTATAATGGTGCACCATGGGTGACCCGGGCACCCGTCTGGTATAATGGTGCACCATGGGGTTGACCCGGGCACCCGTCTGGTATAATGGGACCCATAGTGGTGACCCGGGCACGTCTGGTATAATGGTGCCCATGGGTTGACCCGGGCACCCGTCTGGTATAATGGTGCACTATAGTGGTGACCCGGGCACCCGTCTGGTATAATGGTGCACCAGGGGGTGACCCGGGCACCCGTCTGGTATAATGGTGCACCATGGTCATGACCCCGGGCACCCGTCTGGTATAATGGTGCACCATAGTGGTGACCCGGGCACCCGTCTGGTATAATGGTGCACCATGGTGGTGACCCGGCACCGTCTGGTATAATGGTGCACCATAGTGGTGACCCGGGCACCCGCCTGGTATAATGGTGCACCATGGTGGTGACCCGGGCACCCGTCTGGTATAATGGTGCACCATAGTGGTGACCCGGCACCCGTCTGGTATAATGGTGCACCATGGTCATGCCCCGGGCACCTGTCTGGTATAATGGTGCACCATAGTGGTGACCCGGGCACCGTCTGGTATAATGGTGCACCATGGTCATGACCCGGCACCTGTCTGGTATAAAGGTGCACCATAGTGGTGACCCGGGCACCCGTCTGGTATAATGGTGCACCATAGTGGTGACCCGGGCACCGGTCTGGTATAATGGTGCACCATAGGTGGTGACCCGGGCACCCGTCTGGTATAATGGTGCACCATGGTGATGACCCGGGCACCCGTCTGGTATAATGGTGCACCATGGTCATGACCCGGGCACCCGTCTGGTATAATGGTGCACCATGGTCATGACCCGGGCACCTGTCTGGTATAATGGTGCACCATGGTGGGACCCGGGCACCCGTCTGGTATAAAGGTGCACCATAGGGTGACCCGGGCACCCGTCTGTATAATGGTGCACCATGGTGATGACCCGGGCACCCGTCTGGTATAATGGTGCACCATAGTGGTGACCCGGGCACCCGTCTGGTATAATGGTGCACCATAGTGGTGACCCGGGCACCCGTCTGGTATAATGGTGCACAAAGGTGGTGACCCGGGCACCGTCTGGTATAATGGTGCACCATAGTGGTGACCCGGGCACCCGTCTGGTATAATGGTGCACCATGGTCATGACCCGGGCACCTGTCTGGTATAAACACCTACCACGCTCCCCACACCTACCGTGACGATCCCTACACTTACCCACACTCCAAACCTACCACACTCCCAACAACTACCACGCTCCCAACAACTACCACGCTCCTAACACCTACCACACTCCCAAACACCTACCACACTCCAACACCTACCACACTCCCCAACACCTACCCCCCACAACAACTACCACGATCCTAACACCTACCACGCTCCTAACACCTACCACGCTCCCAACACCTACCACACTCCCAACACCTCCACGTCCAACAACTACCACGCTCCTAACACCTACCACACTCCCAACCCTACCACGCACCCAACACACCACACTCCAACACCTACCACGCTCCCACACCTACCACACTCCCAACACCTACCACACTCCCAACCACCTACCACACTCCAACACCTACCACACTCTCAACACCTACCACGCTCCCAACAACTACCACACTCCCAACACTACCACACTCCCAACACCTACCACGCACCCAACACCTACCACGCACCCCAACACCTACCACACTCCAACACCTACCACCATCCAACACCTACCACGCTCCCAACACCTACCACGCTCCCAACACCTACCACGCACCCCAACACCTACCAGCTCCCCCTCCCCCTAAAGTATCCATGTTGTCCTGAAGTAGCATGGCAGCCTAAGCAATTCTAGAGACTAATAGGCCTACATCCCCAACACCAAAGACGAGTGTTAGTGTTGACTGCCCCCACAGGTGGACCAGTACGGCACGGTGCAGCCCCACCACACTCCTCAGACAAACAACCTCGACTACGGCCACTGGTATGACCGAGCCAAGCACAGCCTCAAGGACGTGCACAACGTCCAGTACGTCGGGGACATGAACCCCAACCGCCGGCTCATTCCACCATCAACCACCGCCGCATGCGCGACACTTCAGCGTGTTCGCCGTCAGGTAACGTCCTCCCACCTCCAGCAGGGGGGCTCCCTTTCGCTCTTCTGGCCATTAATAATAATAATAATAATAATAATAATAATAATAATAATAAATATAATAATAATAATAATAATAATAGTAATAATAATAATAATAATAATAATAATAATAACAATAGTCAAATAATAATAATAGAAAGAGTAATCACACTTTTGTGATACATTAATGAAAAAATCTATAAGAGCTGAGGAACGCTTATCATGGCTCATACTGATTTTCTCAATTATAATAATATTAATATTAATTTTAATAATATTTATAACCTGAATAACTATGGGAATATCAAAGAATTACGTTTTAAATAATCATAGTTACCCTACTAGCAATTGGCTTTAAGTAATAATATTGTCTACTGAGACACCTCCAAGAGTCTCGGCCTAGTGGTCATTTGGGTCACAGTTTTAAAGTGCTCGCCAGCTGGCAACATCGTAGATCCTTGCCTCAGTAGCGATTCTCGACTTAAAGAATAAATGACCAAATAACAATTACGATTAAATTTGCTAATTGTAAATTGTTGTTGTGCGGCAGCTTCCCGTCAATGGAGAGTCTGAACCTGATCTACTCATCTCTACTGGACCAGCATCTCAAGAATCCCTCCATGAAGTTCAACCAGACTCTGAGTCGGGTGGGTGGCTTCCTGCTCCTAGTCACTGTGGGAGTAATTATGTCTGCTTAGAGAATGATCTAGTTATTTGAGGTTAGAGGAGCAATACAGTGAATTTGATGCCCCTTCAAAGCGGTAATGGTACACTATCTATGGCCACTGCCCTGTCTATGGTCGTGGTACCATGCCTACGACCATTATGCCCCGTCTATGGGCGTGGTACCATGCCTACGACCATTATGCCCCGTCTATGGTCGCTGTACCATGCCTACGACCATTATGCCCCGGTCTATACTCACCTAGTTGGACTTGCTAGTTATGCTTGCAGGGTTGAGCTTTGCGTCTTTGGTCCCACCTCTCAACTGTCAATCAACTGGTGTACAGATTCTGGAGTTTATTGGGTTCACCCCATCTACATATGAAACTGTGTATGGAGTCTGCCACCACCATATCACTGCCTAATGCACTCCATTTATTACCTACTCCAACTCTGAAAACATTAATTTTTAGTCTCTTTGGCTCATTTGGGCTCAATTTCCTCCTGTGTCCCCCTTGTTCATGTTTTACTATACTAACTAGTTTGTTTTTGTTACCCTGTCAATTCCTCTTACCACGTCAATTTTGTAAGTGGTAATCATGTCTCCCCTTACCACTATGTCTTTCAAGGACGTGAGGTGTATTTTCCGTTTCCTTTCCCCCCTTACCTCGTACGTCTATGGTCGTGGTACCATGCGTACGACCATTGTGCCCCGTCTATGGTCGTGGTACCATGCCTACGACCACCGTGCCCCGTCTATGGTCGTGGTACCATGCCTATGACCACTGTGCCCCGTCTATGGTCGTGGTACCATGCCTATGACCACTGTGCCCCGTCTATGGTCGTGGTACCATGCCTACGACCGCTGTGCCCCGTCTATGGTCGTGGTACCATGCCTACGACCACTGTGCCCCGTCTATGGTCGTGGGTACCATGACTACGACCGCTGTGCCCCCGTCTATGGTCGTGGTACCATGCCTACGACCACTGTGCCCCGTCTATGGTCGTGGTACCATGCCTACGACCGCTGTGCCCCGTCTATGGGCGTGGTACCATGCCTACGACCACTGTGCACCGTCTATGGTCGTGGTACCCTGCCTACAGACCACTGTGCCCCGTCTATGGTCGTGGTACCATGCCTACGACCACTGTGCCCCGTCTATGGTCGTGGTACCATGCCTACGACCGCTGTGCCCCGTCTATGGTCGTGGTACCATGCCTACGACCACTGTGCCCCGTCTATGGTCGTGGTACCATGCCTACGACCACTGTGCCCCGTCTATGGTCGTGGTTACCATGCCTACGGACCATTGTGCCCCGTCTATGGGCGTGGTACCATGCCTACGACCACTGTGCCCCGTCTATGGTCGTGGTACCATGCCTACGACCACTGTGCCCCGGTCTATGGTCGTGGTACCATGCCTACGACCACTGTGCCCCGTCTATGGTCGTGGTACCATGCCTACGACCACTGTGCCCCGTCTATGGTCGTTCAGCCCCGAATTTAAAAGTATTTTATACGGGAATAAAAGGATTGACGAGGACGCAGTTGTCCTCACAACACACGATAACTGAGTCCAGTCACAATAATTATTGGGCCACATATTGTCTCATATTCATTACATAATGGGTGCCCAGGTCCACCCCATGGTGCACCATTATGTTATATGGGTGCCCAGGTCCACCCCATGGTGCCCCATTATGTTATACGGGTGCCCGGGTCATCCCCATGGTGCACCATTATATTATACGGGTGCCCGGGTCCCCCATGGTGCACCATTATATTATACGGGTGCCCGGGTCCACCCCATGGTGCACCATTATACCAGACGGGTGCCCGGGTCACCACCATGGTGCACAATTATACCAGACGGGTGCCCGGGGTCACCACCATGGTGCACAATTATACCAGACGGGTGCCCGGGACACCACTATGGTGCACCATTATACCAGACGGGTGCCCGGGTCATGATCATGGTGCACCATTATACCAGACAGGTGCCGGGTCACCACTATGGTGCACCATTTAACCAGACGGGTGCCCGGGTCACCACTATGGTGCATCATTATACCAGACGGGTGCCCGGGTCACCACTATGGTGAACCCTTATACCAGACGGGTGCCCGGGTCATGACCATGGTGCACCA
>WNGS01099331.1:0-11894 GCA_020271785.1 Procambarus virginalis
GTGTATGTGGGTGAGGTCTGAATAGATAAGAGTAGTTCGTCAGCAAACAATATAGGTTTGAGAATATAGAGACATTAGGCAGATCGTTTATATATATAAGAAATAGAAGAGGTCCTAAGATACTGCCTGTGGCACTCCAACGGTAATTGTAGAGTGGAAGAAGTTGTTTCATTGATGTTACATATTGGTGTCTGTCACTAAGATAGGATCGGATGTAGTCAAGGGCAAGGCCTCGGATTCCATAATGCTGGAGTTTAAGTAAGAGGTAGTTGTGATTAACAGTATCAAAGGCTTTTCTTAGGTCAATGAAGAGTCCAATCGGAAACTCATTTTTGTCAAGGCTGAGTAGATTACGTCAAGGAGACTAATGATTGCATCGTTGGTGCTCTTTTGGGACCTGAAGCCAAACTGGCAGGGGCTGAGTATGTCGAATTTTACGAGGTAGGAATAGAGCTGTTTGTAAATATTTTTTCAAATATTTTTGATAGAATGGGTAGATTTGATATTGGTCTATAATTGTTTATGTCCGCCGGATTGCCTCCTTTATGGACTGGCGTTACTCTTGCTTTTTTGAGGATATCAGGGAAGGTGTGACACTCTATAGATTTGTTGAACAGTAGGGCTATGGGTGGGGCAAGGGCATGGGAGGCTCTCTTGTATACAATGGACGGAATTTCACTGGTGTTCCCTGCCTTGTTTTTAGAGAGTGTATGATGGACACAACATCTTCCGGGCTGATTGGTGAAAGGAGAAGAGAGTTTGGATAGCTGCCTGAGAGATATGTGTTAATATGTGTCTGAGTCTGTGGGATTTTACTGGCAAGATTAGCACCAACCGATGAAAAGAAACTATTAATTCATTTGCCATTTCTAAATCAGTTGACGGTATATCCCCATCCTTGTAGAGTTTTATTTGGTTATGTGTGTTGTTTAGTTCCTAGGATACTAGAGATGGTTTTCCAAGTGCTTTTCATGTTGCCTTTTGCTTCATTGAATCTATTCACATAATATGCAAGTTTTGCCTTTCTTATGATACTGGTAAGCATTGATGAGTACCTTTTAGCTACTTCCTTTGAAACTAGGCCAATCCTAAGTTTCTTTTCATATTCATGTTTCTTGTTGATTGAATTGAGAATGCCGCTTGTGAGCCATGGATTGTTTAATCTTTTGTCAGTTACTTGCTTGGTAAGAAGGGGACAATGAAGGTTGTAGAGGCTTAGAGTTTTGGAGAGGAAGAGGTTAGCTAATGAATTTATATCCTGGGTATTATTGAATTCAGAATCCCAGTTAATATTGTGAAATGCATCTGTAAGATTGCCCAAAGCTGATTCACTGTGTAGCCTAAATGAAAGTTTCTTGCTTTTTGGTGGTGTTATGTCCATGTTCGCTATGAGAAAGGTAGGATAGTGGTCAGTTGTTCTGTCGTAGATTATACCAGATACAAGGGAGCTGTTATGTTTGTCCATATGTGGTCCAAGGTAGTGGCTGATGTTTGAGTGACTCGGGTAGGTTTGGTGATTGTGGGGATTAGCATACAGGAGTTCATGCTGTTAAGGAAATAGTCAACTTGAGAGCAATTTTGTTGACCCAGGTCAATATTAAAGTCTCCTCCCAGAATGATGTGGTTTTTGTTGAGATTGTTGTTTATAATAAGATTACTTAGGTTGTCTGAGAAAGAAGCTATGTTAGTATTGGGAAATCTATAGATGGCTCCAATAGTCAATGAGGATTTAAGGGATTTAATTGTAAACTGAGCAAAAGTATATTCACAGTAGTCATCTCTGTCACTAATAATACTGTTGCAGATAAATGTATCTCGGTAATATATAGCTGTGCCACCACCTTTTTTATTTGGCCTACAGTTATGAATGGCTTTATAACCAGCTAAGTTGTAGAGTTGGGTATAGTCTTTATTTAGCCAAGTTTCTGTTAGAATAATGAACGATAAGTTAGTACCTAGTGCTGTGAGTAATGCATTTAAATCGTCAAAATGTTTACCAAGTGATCTAACATTTTGGTTGTAAACTGATAAACAGGTGTATTTTGGAGTTTGTTTTTAGCCTGGTGTGCTGTGAAATACTTGCAATAATGATGATCAATGTGCTGGTTGGTGTAGATATGAGACAGAAGATTTTGATCAGGATCAATATCAGTGTGCATAGAGATGCAGAGGGATCACGATACAAGATACATGATATAGCAAAACACAAGAATAAAAGCAAATACAATAAAATAGTAACAATTTAGAAGTAAAATAGAGATCCAATAGATAGCCAGGAAGGACACAGAAGTTAGATAAAATAAAAAAAAAACAAAAAATCAGTAGAGACTGACAATATAAATGTAAAATAAAAAATAATAAGAAAAATAATAATCATAAAGTACAATGAACTTGAGGATAATTAGCTTAGTAATGGTTAATTAAAATCCTATAGTTGGTATGAACCTAAGAAAACAAAGTGAGCTCAAATAGATAATTCCGAAAAAAAAGAAAAAAAAAAGATATATATTACTCAGATATATATCTGAGTAAATCTTGAATTTTACTCTAATATAAATCTAAGTGTAAAAATAAACAGGGTGAGAGTATATTAATGTGGAAGATTTTACTATGATACTGTGGTAGATGATATAAACAATTATACTATTACTTAATTCCAATAAATGATTACAAGAAACAAATACCAAGTTACTTTAAATATAACAGGGTAATAAGATCCCTAGGTTTAGTGACAAGGGGATTAACTAAGAACAAATAATTAAGAGTAAAAAAACAGGCATAGATGACAAACAAAAAATAAAAATAAAAATAAAAATAAAAAAACCTTTGGAAAGGAAAGGCAGAGCTTAAGTACACTTTGGTTGTATGTGAGACTACAAATTATGATCTGGTTATTCAGCTGATATCCCACAGTCAGCCAGGAAGGAAGTGAGGTGAGCCTCAGTGGTTATGACATAAGTTTTTCCAGAGTCAGTCTTCCTAGCTATTATTTTACCATCGCGCACAAAACAATGTTTAATAGCAGGGGATTTTTTGCAGATTCCACGTAGTTTATATAAGAGATTTTGTCTGAATCTGGTTAGACATTCGTTCACATAAACATTGGAATGGCAAATTACAAAAAAGAATTAAGACATAAAAGGGGAAAATATATATAAAACAAGTCTATATAACACACAAACAAAATGAACAAAAAAAAAGAACAAAAATGAGGTAGTTTACAGGTACTCTCAGGTACACTAGCTGTAAGTAAATAATTTCCATAAATGAGACACAGGCAAAGCCAGTGGTACAATGGAGTAAGAGAGGATGGCGAGGCTAGGCAACCTTAGTAATAAATGAATTCAGAGAAAAAGTTGAGTTATAAACATAGGTTAATTTAAGCTAAGGATTATTTACTAAAAGTAGTAAGTTATGACCGTATACTTAAGAGGCATGAAGATATATTTAAGCACTCGGTTAATTGTGCCCAGAAAATGACTAGTAAAAGGTAAATTAAAAATTAATTAAAAAAGTGAAACAAAAAGAAATTAGGATACCTAGCCCGCACTACGTGACAAGGGGATTAATTATGTTGACTCATTGGGAGCGCTAATAAAGTTAGACAGACCACATTGGTTGAGGAAGGTGTTGAGGTTATCCTCATTAGTAATTGTAAACATTTTACCTGTTGATGTTTTCCTAACTTTAATCAAGCCATCTCTAACGAAGCACTGATGAATCGTGTCTGGGTTTTGATGACGGATTTGACGCAGGCGGTAGAGGAGGTGCTGTCTTTTTCTAGTCAAGCACTCGTTTATGTAAATTCCCTTTTTTGGGACGCAGCTGTTTGGACAAGATGAGATTTAGTGGACTGGGAGGCCAATTTCAGTCGAATTTTGCGCTGGTTGTGTCCAGATGGGTTAGTTTTGCCTACTCTGTAGGCAGTAATAATGTCAGTTTTGTCTAGATTGACTTGCAATTCTTGTTTTAAGAGATTCTGAACAATTTCAGTACACTTTTCACCTTCGCGTTCCACTGGAATAGCTTTGACGACACAACTACAGAATCAAGCAGCTTTTGCTGATCTTGTTCATCCTGGGTGACGGAACGTTGGGCGGATAAAGTATTGATACTTGCAGTCATTTTGCTGAGAGCTTCCTCTTGTTTTTTTATGGCTTCATCAGTTTTCAGACGATTGTTTTCCTCACGGAGATCATTCAAGTCATGCTGGAGTTGATCTCGGCTAGCCCTTAAGTTTCTATTATCATCCTGGAGGAGGGTTATTTCTTGTTGTTGTTGCTGGAGGTTCGAACAGTTGGCTTGATTTTCGGATTGAAGACTCAAGATGATCGTATTTTGAGCCTCAAGGACTGAGCACAACTTTTTGAACCACTGGTTACCAGCCCAGTTATGGAACTCCGTGAGGGACCAGAAGCACGTTTGAATCTCGTAAACAGTGATGCGAGAGTGCCAGCAGGGGAGGGTTGAGAGGACAACCCTCCCTGGCTCAATGGGGTGGAGGGGGGGGAGGCACCATCGCCACAGACCCCAGAGCTTCCAGAGGGAGAAACACGATGACTGGCACTATTTGTCGGGATGGATGCCTTGTTAGGGGCTTATGTTTATAAGGGCTTGTTAGGGGCTTATTACAGAAGACCCCTGACTGTGATAAAACTGACCAGGGTTCTGATAATAGCAGGATTGCGATGATATTTAGCGCTGTGCGCCATGGAGGGAGGAGTAATGCTGTGGGAGGGAGGGTGGTGGCGATGTTTTCTGACTGTGTGTGGCCACCTTTTATTGACTGCACTCAGCATACCAGCTTAGTGGTTCGCTATAGTGAACACAAATGTAGATACTTATATATAACGCGTGTATAGAGGGTATAAACAGCAAGAGAAGGTTTGGAGCCGCCATTTTGGTGAGGGCGGTGGCGTCGTCTGCACGACGACGGTGTTGTTTACTGGTTACCACGATGGTCTTTGGGCACCATACCAGTTTATTTGTACAAGTATGGTGAATAAAACAGGTAGATATTTATTTATAATGTGTGTATATAGCGTAATAACACCACACAGTATTGTTGGAGGAGAAATATTAGTGCGTCTGGCCTTGAGGGCAGCAGCCATCAGCTGACTGTGTTAGGTCCTACGTCTTTGTGCCTTTACTCACCATACAAGCTTAGATGTACAGTTATGGTGAACAAAACATGTAAATACTTATATATAACGTCTGTATATAAGATATATGGCGTAATAACACCACACAGTATTGTTGGAGGAGAAATATTAGTGCGTCTGGCTTTGAGGGCAGCAGCCATCAGCTGACTGTGTTAGGTCCTACGTCTTTGTGCCTTTACTCACCATACAAGCTTAGATGTACAGTTATGGTGAACAAAACATGTAGATACTTATATATAGCGTCTGTATATAGTGAATTATAGCAAAAACAGTATTGTGGGAGGAGAATGTGGGCGAGTCAGATGACTGGAGGGAGGGCGGGAGTGGCTGGCTGGTACACGGCGGTCACTCCTTGTTACTTTTTGACTCATAATAGCTACTTAGTGGTTCGTTATAGTGAACAAAACATGCAGATACTTATATATAACCTGTGCTTATAGTGTAATAACCGACAAAGTATTTGTTTACTGATTGATGAACATAACTGAATCAACAATATGCACACCATATTTTTGAGTACAGCAATGATTCACTCATTTTATTATATAAATATATCAAACTACACACTATTTAATAATTTTACAGCAAAAAAACTATGAAAAATCAATCAGAGACAATGAAATAATTAGGTAATTATCTCTTTGTGGCAACTCCGGCCTGACAGCTGGCGAGCAACAGACCGCCTGGGACGCATGCTGAGTGAGCGCCTATTTTGTGCCAGACTTCCCCGCCCTATAGCGGACAATATATGGCACTTACGATTTTTTTATTATTTTTCCTATGATCAGTGAACACAAATTAACAGGTTAGGAAGAAAAAATAATTTTTTTTTTTTTCAAAATGACAGGCGCCTGTGGAGATGACAGGATATTAACCCTCAAACCGCTAGGGGCCCAAATGGAATTCACACCCACAGGCGCAACAAAAAAAAAAAATCAAAAAATTCTTTCATCTTATAGAAGTGTTTATTTTTGTTCCCTGATCACGAAAAAAATACAAAAAAAATCGTAGGTGGCATATTTTAGCCGCAGTAGGGTAGGGAAGTGTGGCAAAAAAGGGGCGTTGGCAGAGCCTTCGCCAGACGAGGTCTACTCCGCCCGAGCTGTCAGACAGCAGTTGCCACAAATATATTATTTCCTAATTATTTCAATGTCTCTGATTGATTTTTTCTTAGTTTTTTTGCAGTAATATTATTCCATACAGTGAATTGTGGTATATTTATATTATAAAATGTGTGAACCATCGCTGTACTCAAAATTATGGTGTGCATATAAGTGATTCAATTATTATGTTCATAAAACAATAAACAAATAGTTTTGCTGTTGTTACACTATATACACAGGTTATATATAAGTATCTGCATGTTTTGTTCACCATAACGAACTACTAAGTTGATCTTGTGAGTCAAAAAGCAACGAGGAGTGGCCGCCACACACCAGCGAGCCACTCACTGCCACGCCCTCCCTCAACACCACCTCACTCACCCTCATTTACCTCCCACAATACTGTTTTTGCATTTATTCACAATACACAGACGTTATATATACGTATTTACATGCTTTGTTCACCATAACTGTACATCTAAGCTTGTATGGTGAGTAAAGGCATAAAGACGTAGCTACTCCACAGTCAGCTGATCGGCGGCCACCCTCAAGGCCAGACGCACTAATATTTCTCCTCCAACAATATTGGTTGTGGTGTTATTACGCTATATACACACATTATATATAAGTATCTACCTGTTTTATTCACCATACTTGTACAAATAAGCAGGTATGGTGCCCAAAGACCATAGTGGCCACCAGTAAACAAACATGCCAAGTCGTGCAGACGACGCTCCTCCTTCACCAAAATGGCGGCTCCCAACCTACTCCTCTCGCTGTTATCTCACACTATACACACGTTATATGTAAGTATCTACATTTGTGTTCACCATAGCGAACCACTAAGCTGGTATGGTGAGTGCAGTCAATAAATGGTGGCCACACACAGTCAGAAGACGACACCACAACCCTCCCTCCACAGCTGTACTCCTCCCTCCATCGAGCACAGTACTAAATATCTCCACAATCAAGCTGTTATCAGAATCCTGGTCAGTTTTATCAAATTCAGGGGGCTTCAGTAATACTATCACTGCTAAATAATATCAGTATCACTTATATTCTGGCATTTGTAGGCGATGCTGTGGTCACAAGCTGAACAGCGGTGCTGTGTGCGCCAGCCTTGGTGGCTGGCGCAATACTGACGCTCTCACTCCCAAGAATGTTGGGCTGGATTTTTTTTCTAGGTGGCATCTGGCAACTATCAGTCGTGGCTGTACTATAGCTGCCCCTATCCCAGGCGGGGCGTTTAAATTATAGCGCTAGACACGAAATCATATATAAATGATGTGCGCGGTTTCGGTTTTGTCACTGATATCATTTATATATGATATGCGCGGTTTGAGGGTTAAACCCCGAGCATGTTAAGGGTTAAAGCCACTATTACGCAATGCGTTTCGGGCAGGAAAAACATTAATATCTAAAACTTAATACTAATTGAGTATAAAGAATAAAATGTGTTGAGAACAAATACAAATAAAGATAAAAAAAGGGGGAACATGACTGAAAAAGCAGCACAAATACAATAGGTCGACAAACAGCGTTGATTAAAAAAATAACAGACATGGGTTGACAATAGAGGGGTAAGGTAGGTTACAGGGAATTTATTAGGTAGAGTTTCGTTTTTATCTTAAACTGGTTAAGAGAGGTACAGTCTTTAACATGGTTGGGAAGGTCATTCCACATTCTGGGTCCCTTGATTTGTAGAGCATTTCTAGTTTGATTAAGTCGTACTCTTGGAATATCAAAACTATTTATTTCTGGTGTGGTGCTCATGGGTTCTGTTACAACCTTCAATGAAGCTTTTGAGGTCAGGATTGGCATTACAGTTCAGCATTTTATATATGTATAATACACATGAGAGAATGTGCAGTGACTTAATATCTAACATATTCAGAGATTTGAGTAGGGGTACCGAGTGATGTCTGGGGCCAGAGTTGGATATTGTCCTAATAGCAGCTTTGTGTTGAGTAATTAGAGGACGTAAATGATTTTGGGTAGTAGAACCCCAAGCACAAATACCATAGTTGAGATATGGATAGATGAGGGAGTAATAGAGAGTCACCAGGGCAGGGCGGGGTACATAATATCTGATCTTAGAAAGAATGCCAACAGTTTTTGAAACTTTTTTGATATATTTAGAATGTGTCCCTGGAAATTCAGCTTGTGGTCAATGAGAACGCCAAGGAATTTGCCATCTAATTTGTTACAAATTTGGGTATTGTTTATTTTGAGATTTATTTGATTAGAGGATTTATTGCCAAACAGAATATAGAAAGTTTTGTCAATGTTAAGGGTGAGTTTGTTGGCAGTTAGCCAAAGATGGACTTTATTTAGCTCAGTATTTACTGTGGCATTTAGAGCAAGGGGGTCAGGACTGGAGTAAATGAAGGTTGTGTCGTCAGCAAATAGAATTGGTTTGAGGTGTTGGGAGGCATTTGGAAGGTCATTAATGTAGATGAGAAAGAGGAGAGGGCCAAGTATGCTGCCCTGAGGAACACCAATGTTGATGGGTA
Source organism: Procambarus virginalis (assembly GCA_020271785.1). Taxonomy (NCBI): domain Eukaryota; kingdom Metazoa; phylum Arthropoda; class Malacostraca; order Decapoda; family Cambaridae; genus Procambarus; species Procambarus virginalis. The sequence continues at coordinate 8,779 of WNGS01099331.1, forward strand.
GGGTGGGAGAAATTGAATTATTCACAGAAACATACTGGAGCCTGTCAGTAAGGTAAGATTTGAGGTATTGCAGGGAGTGTCCTCTGACTCCATAATGATGTAATTTAAGAAGAAGGTTTTGGTGGTTGACAGTGTCAAAAGCCTTACGCAGGTCCACAAATAACCCAACAGGGAACTCATTTTTATCAAGAGCTGCATGAATCAAGTTAATCATACTAATAAGTGCATCGTTAGTGCTTTTTTGGGTCTGAAGCCATATTGACAAGAGCTAAGTATATTGTGTTTGGCTAGATAAGAGTAAAGCTGCTTGTAGATTAGTTTTTCAAATATTTTTGACAAGTTAGGCAGGATTGATATAGGTCTGTAGTTGTTAACATCTGTGAGATCACCACATTTGTGGACAGGGGTTACTCTCGCTTTTTTTAGAATATCTGGAAAGGTTTGGAGTTCAAGTGACTTGTTGAAGAGCAATGCAATAGCAGGGGCTAAAGATCTGGAGGCTTTTTTGTAAATTAAAGTTGGTATCTCATCAAGGGCACTAGACTTGGTTTTAAGGGAAAGGATTATCTCATTGACGTCAGTGGAATTAGTAGGCTTTAGGTACAGAGACTGTGGATAGTTACCTGTAAGATAGTCCTTAACATCAGTACTGGAAGATGGAATATCATTTGCAAGGGATGACCCAATGGAAGAGAAGAACCTATTGAACTCAATAGCAGAATCAGAGGCTGAAAGCTGACCATCGTTATTGGACAGGAGTGTTGGTTTGTTATTTAAAATCTTCTTTGATCCCAATATTTGTGAGATTGTGCTCCAAGTTTTTTTAATGTTGCTCTTTATTTGGGTAAATTTATCTTCGTAGTATTTAGTTTTGGCTCGTCTAATTATTTTAGATAGCAATAACGAGTAATTCTTTGAAAATTCTTTGGAGACGGTTCCTAACCTATACTTCTTCTCAAGGTCATGTTTTTTATTAATGGATTTAAGTATTCCCTTTGTAAGCCAAGGATTGTTAAGCCTTTTGGTTGTGACTTGTTTTGTAAGCCTAGGACAGTGGGTGTTATAAAGGTTAAGAGTTTTTTGAAGAAAAGATTGCACTGCTAGGTTGATGTCCCCTATGTTACCTAACTCGGATTCCCAGTTGACATTATCAGCAGCAGTTATAAAATTGTCTATAGCAGTTTCATTGTGCAGCCTAAAGCTTAACTCCCTTGACTCAAGAGGTGGTTTGATAATGTTAGTTAAGAGAAATGTGGGGTAATGGTCTGTAGTGCTATCGGTGATTATACCTGAAGTAAGCGGAGAGGTTATGTTGGTCCAAATGTGATCAAGAGTCGTGGCAGTACTATCAGTGATTCTAGTAGGTCTAGTGATTAAGGGTATGAGGAAGCAGGAATTCATACAGTTGAGGAAGCTAACAGCAGTAGGGTGTTCAGGCTCGCAGAGGTCAATATTAAAGTCCCCTGCGATAATTAGATGGTTTTTGTTCAGTCTGTTATCGAGTATTAGATTTCTAAGGTTTGAATTGAATTCGGACACATCAGTGTTAGGAATTCTATAGACTGCACCCACAGACAGGACAGACTCGGCACCCTTGACTCTGAAACTGGCGAAGATATACTCCCCACAGCAGTCTCTAGTTCTAATTATTTTTAAGCATGTTAGTTCTTGGTGGTAGTAAAGAGCAGTACCACCACCTCTCTGAATTTGACGACAGTTGTGAATTGCCGAGTAGTTAGGCATGTTAAAGAGTTGAGTAGTATCCTCTTTCAACCACGTTTCAGTAAGTATAATAAAAGAGAATTTGTTGTCAATAGTTTCAATCAAGGCACTAACATCATCGAAGTGTTTACCTAGGGATCTAACGTTCAAGTTGATTACAGAGATATTGTGATTATGTGTTAATACATTGTTTACATCATGTGCTGTAAAATATCTGCAATTTTGATCATTAAAGTGATGATTGTCATAGATAGTGGATAAGAGGTTTAGTTCTGGGTCTATACTTGTCTGCATAAAAAGGCTGGTTGCAGGAAAACAAGGCAAGAGTGGCAAAATAGAAAATAGAAAATAAAGAAAAGTAGAATAAAAATTCTAAAGTAATATAAACTTAAGTAAACTTAATGGGAACTAGGAATGTAAAAAATGAACTAGAATAATTAATAACAATAGATGACCAAAAAAGTAAAAAAGCAATTATGAAATCTATAAAATGAAAAGCTTGCTTACTATACTATTATAAGTACACTATAGTTTAATACTAAAGTTACACTAAGACAAAATGAGGTAGTTTAAATAGAGATACACTCAGGTCACTAGATAGCCATGGAGGATACACAAGTTTGGTGGAGAGAACAAAAATCAGTAGAGACTGTGACAAGATGAATATATAAAAAAATTGACAAATGATAATTGTAAAGTAAAATAATCTTAAAGATAATAAATTTTATTTAGCTTAGTTTTTAACCTATAATTAGTCTGAACTTAATTAGAGAACAAAATGAGATCAATAATTACTTTCAATAAATGACATAAATCAATACCATTAATTTAAAATTAAAAGATGGTAAGATTAGATTTACGAGTAAAATTTTACAATGATACTGAGGCAGATGCTTGCATAAGTGCATGGAGACTTGATGGATTATTATATGTATAAAATGTCACACAAGGATGGGTTAGACCGGCAACAAATAAAAAAAAATCTACATCGATTACACTGGTCGTGTCAACAATACAATATCTTACCACGAAGATACAGTACAAATGTCGTTCTCCCAAATAGGCTATGTAGCTTAATAGCTACAGGAGCCTATTTTCGAGAAAACGAAAATTTTATAGTAAACATGTTCATACTATCCCAATCGATCGCGTGTTATTTTTCGTATATTTTATAATATATAATAGCGTTTAGATAATGCTAGAGTTGGACATTCTTTAGGCTCGTTGCATTTTGTGGTAGTTGGCCATTTTAAAACCGTGTCGAGAGGGACTGCTGCTGGCTTATCAACAAAATCCTGCTGCATCTTAATAGTTAAGGTAGCTGTTTTTCTTTTATTTGTTCTTAAACATTGTAGTATATATATAAGCTTGTGGTAGTAGGCTGGATGGTGTGT
>WNGS01099335.1:4275-14732 GCA_020271785.1 Procambarus virginalis
CTCCTCTAGATGTCTTTTTACGTCAATTAGTTCATCTGAGTCTTTTACTATTACGAATATGTCATCTACATAACGGCAATATAGTGGTTTTTGTCTGCTACTGAAGACCCTGTCTTCGATGGTTCCCATGTAAAAAATTAGCGAATAAAACTCCTAAGGGAGAGCCCATTGCTACTCCGTCTATTTGTAAATACATGTCTCCTTGTGGACTGATGAAAGGGGCTTCCTTTGTACATGCTTCGAGAAGACTCTTCAAGTGTGGCTCAGGTATGTCTAATTTGGGGGTGCTCTCGTCTCTGTATACTCTGTCCAGTATCATTCCTATGGTTGTGTCGACTGGGACGTTGGTAAATAGGGATTCCACGTCCAGGGAAGCAATGATTCCATCGGGCTGGGTAGATTTGATTAATTCTAGGAAATCTGCTGATGATTGTAGACTATACTTACTTGGAGTGTATGGAGTTAGGAGTTCATTGAGTTTTTTTGCCAGGTGATAAGTTGGAGTTGGTATTTGGCTGATTATAGGGCGTAGTGGTTACCTGGTTTATGTGTCTTAACATTGCCGTAGGCATATCCTAAGCCATAGTCGCCTTGAAGTTTATTGAAATGCACACTACCTTTCTTTGCGTTGATTACGGCAATCAACGCAATCACTGATATACATTGTGTATCAAGTAGAGGTTCTTAGCTTGCGCTAATATTCTCAGCACCACTTATATTAATCTTTGCATTCTTGTTAACGTAACCAGTCACTTATCATTTTTATGTTATACGTTTTTCACTTGGTTTTTTTGCACTTTGCCTCGCCAAGGGATTGTCTTTATTTAAATTTGTTTTCTAGAGTAATTAAAATTTCATTGTTTATACTTTGTGTTTTGTGTATCTTCCCTTACCTTACCACAGACAATCAGGCAAGCAGTCTCTTTTTTTTTGTTATGTGACCAGGCTTTGACATCTGCCATTGGAGGACTGCCGAACACCATACTCCAATACTTTACCGTCACAATATATATATATATGTGGTGTGTGATTGCACCTGTGATTTAATGAAGAGATTACTGTGACGAGGACATTTATATTCGTGCGTCATATATATTATAAGTTTGTACCAGAGGATATGTATATAAATGTACAATTTAATAGTATGAGGCTGTGTGCCTGGTGTTACATTATTATTGTGAATGTTGATGAAGCAACCTATATATATATATATGATGGAGTTATTAATTAGTATATTCATATGTATAGTGGTTAACTGTGATTATGCCAGTGTAGTGATATACTGTGAACATGAAAGGAAAATAGGCGCCTCATGCCAAATAACGTGAATATAGTGAGCAGAGTGAGCTTAGCGTGGAGAGTTTTTTTGTTTTATTATTTACTACCACAAACGTCGCCACACATTTACAATGCTAACCAGCATATATACATTTTCTTCTGTCCTCTATGGACAGGGTTAGAGATCAGTTAAACATATAATTCAGGGATTTACTAAACAATCAACCACAGAAGGTGATTCGGTACTTTTAAATGCTAAGCTAACCTACATACGTAAATACATAGATACGCAGATTTACGTATGTCTTACATAAAGTGTTCGAAGTGTCATTAATGTGCATTTACAAAGGTGAAATGCAATTCTGATCAGCTTCCATATGTACTTTATACACAGCGTGGAGAATGAGTGGGCGTGGCATCCCGCGAGCTGCCAAACGTTCGATAACACTGCATTTGGGGCGTGGGAAAACGTGACAGTGGGAGTGTTGCCATTCCGGAGTGTGCCAGTATTGTGGAGAGACAGAGAGAGAGGGCTGCTTATTTATTCCTTCACCATGTTGTTGATCCAGAGTTATGATTCTTTAATCTTTTAAGTAAACTATAAAACCACGGCCGTGTTTGTATTATCCCTCCATTACTTTGTTGCTATTGAGACTATCTGAGAGTAAGAGTGATTTAAACATATACTTACCTATTACTGAATTGATAAGGGTTCTCTTGGGCCACCACTATTACTATATTACCACTACTAAACACTGAGGTGTTACTGAACACGGAAAACAGCAGTTGGCGATCTTTAGTGAGCGGAAGAGCCCTCTGTCGGGGCGGGCACATGATCAAGAGAAGTGATCGTGTTCTCACTCGTCTTAGGCTACGAGGCCAGCCGGAGATAGACTGAGAGACTCTCCTGGTGAACAGTGGCACCGTGTGGATTGAGCGAAGACCCGTGGGGCTACAGTAAGTGACGGTTATCACTACAATACTTGGTGGTGACCGGCTAGAGAGGGAGACACCCCGACAATGTACTTCGCTGGTGATGGCGTGAGACACCATATTACTCTATACCATAATACTAACTAAGGTGAGCATACAACCTGTGGAAAATACAGATATAAGAAACTTTGCACTCTCGTGCATTTGACCAACTTATATGTGAACATGTGTGTGCAGAACGTGTTTAGGATGCATGAATATGGTATTTGTGTATGTGTTAGGTCCCTGCATAATCGAGCTATTAGCTCTTGAACCCCTTCCTTTCTAACCAATCTATTTTCCTCTACTATACTATATATACTATATATATTTACTACTATATATATATATATATATCTACTACTATATATATTTATCTGTATATACTACTATATATACTTGGTACCCAGGCAATATATATAGGTCTACTATATATATTTCTCTCTGAGACACGTACACACACACACACACACAGACATTTTCCCAAGAAGCATCCCATAAGAGCTGCCTATCTCCCAGGAGCCTATTTACTGCTAGGTGAACAGGTGTACCAATGTGAAAGAAATTCTGTGTATTTGTTTCTACATCAGCTGGGAATCGAAGCTGGGCCCTTAGGAATACGACCCTGAAGAAGTGTCTACTCTGCTTCTTAGAGCTGTGTGTGTCTGTACTCACGAAGCTGTGTTTGCGGGCGTTGACCTTTGGCTCTTTTGTCACGCCTCTCAACTGTCAATCAACTGGTGTACAGTTTCTGGATCCTATTGGGATCTATTAGATCTACATTTGAATCTGTGTATGGCGTCTACTTCCACAACACAGAGCCACCCAGCTCTCAAACTGGGCACATAGAATGTAAGGACCATGACACCTGGTCTCTCGGAAGCTTTACTGGAAGTGAACGACGCCCACAAGACAGCTGTGATCAACAATGAACTGCGCAGGCTCCAGATGGACATAGTCGCCCTGCAGGAGACACGTCTGTCCGCGACTGGCAGCATACGGAAGAAGGACTTTACCTTCTTAAGGTAAAGGTTCTCCTCATGGTTCTTCTGGCAGGGCAAACCACCAGAAGAGGTAAAGGAGCATGGCGTTGACTTTGCCATCAGGAACAGGTTGTTAGGGTCCATAGTACCGCCCACGGAGGGGTCGGCAAGGATCATCAAACTTTAGCTTCATACAGCAGCAGAATTGGCCAACCTCATCAATGCCTATACACCAACATTGTCCTCCTCTACCGAAACGAAGGACGAGTTCTATGATGACATCTGCCTAACTCTTAGAGACATACCTCAACATGAGCCAGTCTTCCTCCTGGGAGATTTTAATGCAAGAGTTGGTTCTGATCACAGCTCTTGGCCTTCCTGCCTGGGCCAGTTTCGATTTGGGAAGATGAATGAGAGTAGGCAGCGCCTCCTGGAGTTTTGCTGCCGTCATAAACTCTGCATCACCAATTCCTTCTGCGACACCAAGCTCAAGCATAAGGTTTCCTCGAGACACCCCAGGAATAAGCATTGGCACCAACTCGACCTGGTGCTTACTGGGCGTAGCAATCTGAGAAATGTCAAACTGACCCGTAGCTTCCAGAGCGCTGATTGTGACACCGACCACTCTCTCGTCGTTTGCAGAGTAAAGTTCCAGCCCCGGAAAATCCACAGCGTAAAGAGGAGGGAAGACCACGCATTAACGTAAACAAGACCCGTGACCATCACTAGGTTTAGGAATTCACTGCGGCGCTGGTAAATGCCATTCCTGTACCACCCTGCGATAGCGCAAGTGAGAGGTGGTCACATCGCAGGGGGCACTATTTTCAACACTACTATGTCCACCTTCGGTCAGAAGCAGAACAAGTTAGCAGATTGGTTCGAGGCCAGTGAAGAGGAACTGTTACCTTTCGCTGAGGAAAAGAGACGAGCTCTCATCCTACAAGAACCTGCCCTTAGAAAGGAACCTACAGGCCCTCCTTACTGCCCGCAGTAGAGTTCAGCAAACTGCGAGGCGCTGTGCTAACGATTACTGGCTTCGACTCTGTTCCAGCATCCAGACTACGGCCGCTGTCGGCAACATAAGAAGCATGTACGAAGGGATCAAACAGGCAACAGGCCCTACACAAAACAGGACGGCTACTCTGAAGTCAGCCACTGGAGAGATCATTAAAGGCCTTGATCAACAGATGAATCGCTGGGTGGAACATTACTCCGAACTCTACTCCAGAGAGAACTTTGTCAGCGTAGAGGCTTTGGATGCAATCGAATGCCTGCCCATCATGGAAGAACTTGATCTTGAACCAACTGTGAAAGAAGTTGAGAAAGGAGTGGATTCACTTTCCTCAGGGAAGGCCCCAGGAGATGACGGGATTCCACCTGAAGTTCTCAAGTGCGCTCGTGGAACACTTAAAACTGAGCTTCATGAACTTTTGTCCCAGTGCTGGAGGGAGGGCTCGGTGCAACAAGACATGAGAGATGGAAACATCATCACTCTCTACAAAAATAAAGGTGACAGAAGCGATGTCAACAACTATTGTGGCATCTCCCTCCTCAGCGACATTGGCAAACTCTTCGCCAGGGTCGTCTTGGTCAGGCTTCAGATTCTTGCCGAAAGAGTGTACCCCGAGTCACAGTGTGGTTTCCGAGCAGAGAGGTCGACCACTGACATGGTGTTCTCCCTGAGACAGCTTCAAGAAAAATGCAGGGAGCAGAGAAAAGCCTTGTACATCGTCTTCATTGACCTTATAGAGGCCTTCGACCTCGTGAGCAAGGATGGACTCTTCAAGATCTTGGCCAAAATTGGCTGCCCACCCACCCTACTCAGCATGATACAATCGTTCCACGAGGACATGAAGGGGTAGTCGTGTACGACGGCTCAACTTCTGAACCATTCAACATTAATAGTGGTGTTAAACAGAGATGCGTTCTTGCTCCAACGCTGTTTGGCATCTTCTTCGCGATCCTCGTCAAGAATGCCTTTAGAACAACCACAAAAGGCATCTATCTCCGTACAAGTTCTGATGGAAAGCTCTATAATCTATCCAGACTCTGAGCAAAGACAAAAGTACAGATGCGAATCCTCAGGGAGTTCCTCTTCGACGACGACGCAGCAATCACCACACACCCAGCAGAAGGCCTGCGGCTGCTACTCAACTGCTTTGCCGCATCCTGTTCCGCATTCGGCCTGACAATCAGCCTGAGGAAGACACAGGTGATGGGACAAGATGTCAATGAGCTACCCTGTATAAATATAGCAGACTATGTGCTGGAGGCAGTATGCGTGTTTGTGTACCTGGGCTCCACAATCTCAAACACCCTTCCCCTGGACACTGAGCTCAACAGGCGTATCGGGAAGGCCGCAACAACACTGGCCAGGCTCACAAAGCGCATTTGGGAAAATGCCAAACTGACAGTGCACACCAAGGCACAAGTCTACATGGCATGTGTGGTGAGTAAACTTCTCTACGGCTCGGAATCCTGGACCCTGCACTCTCGCCAGGAGAGACGGCTCAATACCTTTCACATATGGAACCTGAGACGCATCCTTGACATCACGTGGAAAGACCACGTCACCAACAACATAGTACTCGAGAGAACAGGAGTCCCTTCAATGTTCACTCTTCTGAAGCAGAGACGCATGCAATGGTTGGGACATGTCACACGCATGGTTGATGGGTGCATACTGAAGGTTCTCTTGTATGGAAAACCGGCATCAGGAAGGAAACCCACCGGAAGACCTCAGCTGCGTTTCAAAGATGCCCGCAAACGCGACCTCAAGCAGATGAACATCGACATCAACACTTGAGAGGCAGCAGTTCGAGGATGAACTGAAGAGGCAGGCGGAGGATAATAAACTTCAGAGGAGGTCTCGACCACTGTCAGACGCACCCACTTCAGCATTTATCTGCGCTCGCGACTGGTATTCTCAGGTTGGCCTTCACAGCCACATCAGGCGCTGCATCCAAGTAGATTACAACAACTAGACACCCAGGGCACAACTCCATATCCCCACTGCATTGACGGATGCCTACTACTACTACTCTGAGGGGTGCGAATTCAGAATGGCGAGATGTTATCAGCTGATTACCCAATAGTTCTGTACTTAATGTCATTCAGTGTACTTGTCCTCCACCTTTCTCAGTTTCTTCCCCTGTCTTTCACTGCTGTCTTCCTCATGATGTGCCGTGGAGAGGTTTTGTACATCATTTTCATACTGTATCCTTTTCTTACTGTTTCTCTGGCTCGATCCTCACTGAAGTTCGCATATTTGGTCCTGGGCTCTCTGCTGTTCTGTTATTTCAGTAGTTTCTCAATGCCTTTATATTTACTTGCCTTGCTTCCTTACATTCCCGATTGAACCATAAATTCTTCCTTTGCTTTTCACTTTTTAACCATTTTTTCCCTATGATAACCTGACTGCTTCCTCCTGACTCTTTTGGGTGATGTAATCCATTTTTTTGTACAGGATTAGTTCTGTTTCTCAAGGTATTTCAATTATGAATTTTCTAATCTCATCATAGTTTCCCATCCGAAATGCCAGCAAAAATATTTTGAGATATTTGGTGTGGTCAGCGAATAAAGGTTTAGGATGTGACAGTAACAAAATTTATAAAAAAATTATAATAATTCAGATTCTAATTGCAAAAAATCTTGTTGGGGTAAGTTTGGCACAGTTTCACGTTTCACCCCTCTGGAAACATAAACCGTAAATGTCTCTATTTTCAGCTTGATACAACTTTTAATAAAGTTGTTACATCTTGGCTAAACGTGTTTATGACGTACTAGAACGTTGTTACAACTTGCTATATTGGTTCGTATAACTGGTTAGGAGGTGTTAAAACTTGTTCGAACGTTGTACCAACGTCGTAGTTTTGGTGTGTGTGTTTAGCGGGCCTGCTCTTTGATGCCGGGCCTGATCCAACTATGTTGGCCTTGTACCCAACAGTAAGTACTGAAAAAGATTAGTGAAGACAGACAGACAGTCAGATTGACAAACGGATACATATTTACCTGTAGATATTGACATTAATAAAATACTTTGGGGCATTAATATTTATTTAATTTGGTGTTACAATGTTCAATGGTTGAACAGGAGCCTCGTTATAATTTCAAATGCTGTGATGAGGCCTTCCTTGGTGAGTTTGAGGAGTAAGCTCCGTACTGCATTCGGGAACACATATATTATGTCCTTGCCACTAGCTGAAATGTAAAACCAAACATATTTTTACTTTATAAATTTAAAAGATGAGCTTACATTTTTCCTGCTGAACGATTTTCAGTAGTATGAATAATGCATTAAACCTCATGTAATTATATACTATATTGAACGTAGTTTGTCCAGTTCGAATAAATTTGGAAATTTGTAAAGTAGTTATGTTAAACGTATTATTTGTCACATCATAAGTTAGAGTACACAGTACTAAGGTTCAAGATCATATTAATTGCACAATTATTCCACTGCCCAAAATAACCGGGCGTTATAAAATTGTTATTATTTATTTCATTCATATTTTTATTATGCGCCTCATGCCCATCCCGTTCGCGATGATAGAAAGGGTTACAGATATGCATAATGGGCTCAAGAACTGAACCCCATAGTCCGTGTAGCTAAGCAAATGACAATCTTGTGAAGTTAGTTACACAAGTGTTATTATTACACACATACACATACACACACAAACACACACTGGAAAAAGAGAAACTAGAAAAGGTTCAAAGATTTGCCACCAGACTAGAACCCCAACTGAGAGGTATGAGCTACGAGGAGAGACTACAGGAATTAACATCACGTCACTGGAAGACAGAAGCGTTAGGGGGGGGGGGGGGGACATGAACATTACATTCAAAATTCTCAAAGAAATTTATAGGGTTAGATAAAGACTTGGTATTTAATACAAGAGGCACACACACTAGGGGATACAGGTGGAAACTGAGTGCCCAAATAAGCCACAGAGATGTTAGTAAGAACTTTTTTAGTGTCAGAGAAGTAGACAAATGGAATGCATTAGGAAGTGATGTAGTGGAGGCAGACTCCATACACAGTTTCAAGTGTAGATATGATAGAGCCCAATAGGCTCAGGAACCTGTACATCAGTTTATTGACAGTGGAGTGGCGGAACCAAAGAGCCAGAGCTCAACCCCTGCAAGCATAACTAGGTGAGTATAACTAAGTGAGCTAAGTAGCACACAGTCACACATAGTATGTGTGTGTGCTTCCAGGCTACCGGGGGACTGGTAGTCTGGAGTATAGCGTGCAGAACTCGTAATTCTGTGGCGTGGGTTCGATTCCTGCACCAGGCAGAAACAAATGGGCAAAGTTTCTTTCATCCTGAATTCCCTTGATACCTAGCAGTAAATAGGTACCTGGGAATTAGTCAGCTGTCACGGGTTGCTTCCTGGGGTGTGTGTGTGTGAGGTGAGGAGAAAAAAAAAGTAGTTAGTAAACAGTTGATTGACAGTTGAGAGGCGGGCCGAAAGAGCAAAGCTCAACCCCAGCTAAACACAACTAGGTGAATACAGTCAATGTCAGCCATGTGGGAGGGTCGCTCTCCACGATAATCATCAATATTCTTAGGCTTATTAAGACTACAGTGATGGATCACAGATCCATCACTGTAGTCAGCAGTCTGTGTAGTCTGTGATGGATCACAGATATAGGTTATCACAAAGTGTGTAAATGAAAATAGGAACGAAAAAATACAGTGATATCACTGGAACTTTGTGTTAAACAGTGAACATTCACCAGCACAGGCCAGGTGCGAACGAGGGTCACGAGGCTTATGTTTAAATATTGGTACCTAGGGATATTTGGACTATAGTGAACAATGGTACAGAAAATTAGTGAACTGAAACACAAGAAACATAATGATTCAGTGGCTGACTCCAGAGCTTTGTGTTAGATAGACAAGAACCGCTATCATCAATTTACTGGCACTTAGTGAATCACCACGTGGGCGGCAACGACGGATCCACCTCGTCATCTGGACATCTCTCTTTATTCACCTAGTTGTGTGAGCGGCAGTCTCTGGCAGGTATGTACTGCCTTTTGTCAATTATTCTGGTGTACAGAGTGAGGTAAAATATTATCAAATTCTTGTTTAGTAAATCATATATATTTAAAATCTCAAAGTGGTTCATTCTGGGTAAAGGTTGACACTTTAGGGGCCCTCTTGACACACACACATGCAGGCACATGCACGCACACGCATGCACGCATGCACGCACGCATGTACACACACAGGAGTAATCAAGGAGTACAAATTCTGTGTGACAGAGGAAACCTGGTGCCTGGCAGCGCTGTGAGCGCAAACAAGGCCTACAGAACGCGGATTGTTTCATAAAATCACTATTGTGCCCTTGGGGGTTGAAGTGGCCGGTCAATCTAACGGTGTACATTGTGCATTTAGTATAAAATTTAGGCTTGGATATAAGCTAAATTAACTCACACGAATCTCGAGAAATATACGGCTCATCTGGGACTAGTTTTCACACATAAGTGAGAAAGTAGTATCCACCAGAACCCCCCCCACACGTTCCCACCCCCCTCACCCTTATTCCTCCGCCACACACACACACACACACACACAACACACACAGTGTTCGAGTTCAGTTCTGGCGAGAGGCACACGCGGTGTCCGTAGGGTCCGGGAATAACATCAATTATCTCGAGACATTGAAGTGTTACCGAGACAAGAAACATAGTTTCTTTGTCACAGGAGTGTACGCAAAGCAGTGATCAAGTGTATAGTGAGCTCCTACAGCGGTAGAGCAATTAAGAAAGCAAAAATAAGGTCGAGTGGCAAGATCAGTGTGTACCGATGGGTCAGCCTAGCCACCCAGCCTAGCAGGACCTACGATTTTGCTTGCTGAGTATTGTGTTGTGAAGCGGATTGTATCATAGTGATTGATCCCCCGAAGTGTGTGTGCACCGTTTAGGATCGTATACTAAGTGCACATTGTGGTGACGACCAGTGAGGAAGATAGGAACGAATGTTACCAGGAACACGTGGTGGCAAGGAGCACGAGAGACAGCATTGATACCATCAACCAGGAATCAACCAGAGGAGAGAGGAGAGGATACGCGACCAACCCCGTCATAAGGACATCTCTTCAAACTCACCTAGGCGTGCTTGCTCGGGGCGAGCCGACGGTAGGTACCCCTCTCTAGGTCATCAATAAGGTGTACAGAGTGACTTAAAATACCTAATTTAAATTTAAAGTAGG
>WNGS01099335.1:20613-33009 GCA_020271785.1 Procambarus virginalis
TATAATATATATAATATTATATATATATATATATATATATATATATATATAATAATTATATATATATATATATATATATAATATAATATATATATATGTCGTACCTAGTAGCCAGAACGCACTTCTCAGCCTACTATGCAAGGCCCGATTTGCCTAATAAGCCAAGTTTTCCTGAATTAATATTTTCTCTAATTTTTTCTTATGAAATGATAAAGCTACCCATTTCATTATGTATGAGGTCAATTTTTTTTATTGGAGTTAAAATTAACGTAGATATATGACCGACCTAACCAACCCTACCTAACCTAACCTAACCTATCTTTATAGGTTAGGTTAGGTTAGGTAGCCGAAAAAGTAGGTTAGGTTAGGTTAGGTAGGTTAGGTCGTCGAAAACACATTAATTCATGAAAACTTGGCTTATTAGGCAAATCGGGCCTTGCATAGTAGGCTGAGAAGTGCGTTCTGGCTACTAGGTACGACATATATATATATATATATATATTAATATATATATATATATATATATATATTATATATATATATATATATTATATATATATATTAGTAAAATATGACCGAAAATAAGATTAATAATTCTAACAAGAATTTCTCGATTTCCTTAGGTTTCTTTTTTTTACTGTTGATGGTAATGAAAAATCAATTCTCCAAAATTCATTTTTATTTCTAGTCTGACGCGACACTTGAGCGCGTTTCGTAACATATTACATTTTCAAAGACTTTAGTTTACACACACACAACAACATGAACTGAACAGAGTTTAACAGCTTTGATTTCTTTTTTATACCTGCATTTGGTGAGGTGACATGTTACAATGGTTTTAGATGAGGTGAAAACAAACTTTCAACAAAACCAGAACACGGAACAATGGGTATAAGCTAAAGGGAAGAATAGATCTGTAACTGCAGACGGCCTATTGGCCCATATTTCTTGATGCTTCTATATTGGAGCGGAGTCCTGAAGTGGGTAGAATATAGTTGTGCATTATTTGACTGTTGATTGCTGGTGTTGACTTCTTGATGTGTAGTGCTCGCAGATGTCAAGCCGCCTGCTGTCGCTGTATCTATCAATGATTTCTGTGTTGTTTGCTAGGATTTCTCTGGTGATGGTTTGGTTGTGGGAAGAGATTTATGTTCCTTAATGGAGCCCTGTTGCTTATGCATCGTTAAACGCCTGGAAAGAGATGTTGTTGTCTTGCCTATATACTGATTTTTTTTAGGCTTACAGTTCCCAAGAGGGCATTTGAAGGCATAGACGACGTTGGTCTCTTTTAGAGCGTTCTGCTCAGTGTCTGGAGAGTTTCTCATGAGTAGCCTGGCCGTTTTCTTGGTTTTATAGTAAATCGTCAGTTGTATCTTCTGATTTTTGTCTGTAGGGATAACATTTCTATTAACAATATCTTTCAGGACCCTTTCCTCCGTTTTATGAGCTGTGGAAAAGAAGTTCCTGTAAAATAGTCTAATAGGGGGTATAGGTGTTGTATTGTTGTCTCTTCAGAGGTTGCATGGCGTTCACTTTCCTTCTTATGATGTCTTCAACGAAACCATTGGAGAAGCCGTTGTTGACTAGGACCTGCCTTACCCTACAGAGTTCTTCGTCGACTTGCTTCCATTCTGAGCTGTGGCTGAGAGCACGGTCGACATAAGCGTTAACAACACTCCTCTTGTACCTGTCTGGGCAGTCACTGTTGGCATTAGGCACATTCCTATGTTTGTTTCCTTAGTGTAGACTGCAGTGTGGAAACCTCCGCTCCTTTCCATGACTGTTACATCTAGAAAGGGCAGCTTCCCAGCCTTCTCCATCTCGTAAGTGAAACGCAACACAGAGTTCTGCTCAAATGCCTCCTTCAGCTCCTGCAGATGTCTGACATCAGGTACCTGTGTAAAAATGTTGTCAACTTACCTGCAGTATATGGCCGGTTTCAAGTTCATGTCGACTAAGACTTTTTTCTCGATGGTACCCATGTAGAATTTCGCAAGCAGGACACCTAGGGGAGAACTCCTGCCCTGCACCACTCACACTACCTCGCCGAGTCGACGTCTTGGTCGCACAGCAGATTCTCCTCAGAATATTCTCGTGCTCGTAGCTGTGAACACCTAACTGATATACATTGTGTATCAAGTAGAGGTTCTTAGCTTGCGCTAATATTCCAGCACCACTTATATTAATCTTTGCATTCTTGTTAACGTAACCAGTCACTTAATCATTTTTATGTTATACGTTTTTCACTTGGTTTTTTTGCACTTTGCCTCGCCAAGGGATTGTCTTTATTTAAATTTGTTTCTAGAGTATTAAAATTTCATTGTTTATACTTTGTGTTTTGTGTATCTTCCCTTACCTTACCACAGACAATCAGGCAAGCAGTCTCTTTTTTTTTGTTATGTGACCAGGTTGACATCTGCCATTGGAGGACTGCCGAACACCATAATCCAATACTTTACCGTCACAATATATATATATATGTGGTGTGTGATTGCACCTGTGATTTAATGAAGAGATTACTGTGACGAGGACATTTATATTCGTGCGTCATATATATTATAAGTTTGTACCAGAGGATATGTATATAAATGTACAATTTAATAGTATGAGGCTGTGTGCCTGGTGTTACATTATTATTGTGAATGTTGATGAGCAACCTATATATATATATATGATGGAGTTATTAATTAGTATATTCATATGTATAGTGGTTAACTGTGATTATGCCAGTGTAGTGATATACTGTGAACATGAAAGGAAAATAGGCGCCTCATGCCAAATAACGTGAATATAGTGAGCAGAGTGAGCTTAGCGTGGAGAGTTTTTTTGTTTTATTATTTACTACCACAAACGTGGCCACACATTTACAATGCTAACCAGCATATATACATTTTCTTCTGTCCTCTATGGACAGGGTTAGAGATCAGTTAAACATATAATTCAGGGATTTATTGAACAATCAACCACAGAAGGTGATTCGGTACTTTTAAAAGGCTAAGCTAACCTACATACGTAAATACATAGATACGCAGATTTACGTATGTCCTACATAAAGTGTTCGAAGTGTCATTAATGTGCATTTACAAAGGTGAAATGCAATTCTGATCAGCTTCCATATGTACTTTATACACAGCGTGGAGAATGAGTGGGCGTGGCATCCCGCGAGCTGCCAAACGTTCGATAACACTGCATTTGGGGCGTGGGAAAACGTGACAGTGGGAGTGTTGCCATTCCGGAGTGTGCCAGTATTGTGGAGAGACAGAGAGAGAGGGCTGCTTATTTATTCCTTCACCATGTTGTTGATCCAGAGTTATGATTCTTTAATCTTTTAAGTAAACTATAAAACCACGGCCGTGTTTGTATTATCCCTCCATTACTTTGTTGCTATTGAGACTATCTGAGAGAAAGAGTGATTTAAACATATACTTACCTATTACTGAATTGATAAGGGTTCTCTTGGGCCACCACTATTACTATATTACCACTACTAAACACTGAGGTGTTACTGAACACGGAAAACAGCAGTTGCGATCTTTAGTGAGCGGAAGAGCCCTCTGTCGGGGCGGGCACATGATCAAGAGAAGTGATCGTGTTCTCACTCGTCTTAGGCTACGAGGCCAGCCGGAGATAGACTGAGAGACTCTCCTGGTGAACAGTGGCACCGTGTGGATTGAGCGAAGACCCGTGGGGCTACAGTAAGTGACGGTTATCACTACAATACTTGGTGGTGACCGGCTAGAGAGGAGAGACACCCCGACAATGTACTTCGCTGGTGATGGCGTGAGACACCATATTACTCTATACCATAATACTAACTAAGGTGAGCATACAACCTGTGGAAAATACAGATATAAGAAACTTTGCACTCTCGTGCATTTGACCAACTTATATGTGAACAGTGTGTGCAGAACGTGTTTAGGATGCATGAATATGGTATTTGTGTATGTGTTAGGTCCCTGCATAATCGAGCTATTAGCTCTTGAACCCCTGCCTTTCTAACCAATCTATTTTCCTCTACTATACTATATATACTATATATATTTACTACACTATATATATATATATATATCTACTACTATATATATTATCTGTATATACTACTATATATACTTGGTACCCAGGCAAATATATAGGTCTACTATATATATTTCTCTCTGAGACACGTACACACACACACACACAGACATTTTCCAAGAAGCATCCCATAAGAGCTGCCTATCTCCCAGGAGCCTATTTACTGCTAGGTGAACAGGTGTACCAATGTGAAAGAAATTCTGTGTATTGTTTCTACATCAGCTGGGAATCGAAGCTGGGCCTTAGGAATACGACCCTGAAGAAGTGTCTACTCTGCTTCTTAGAGCTGTGTGTGTCTGTACTCACGAAGCTGTGTTTGCGGGCGTTGACCTTTGGCTCTTTTGTCACGCCTCTCAACTGTCAATCAACTGGTTACAGTTTCTGGATCCTATTGGGATCTATTAGATCTACATTTGAATCTGTGTATGGCGTCTACTTCCACAACACAGAGCCACCCAGCTCTCAAACTGGGCACATAGAATGTAAGGACCATGACACCTGGTCTCTCGGAAGCTTTACTGGAAGTGAACGACGCCCACAAGACAGCTGTGATCAACAATGAACTGCGCAGGCTCCAGATGGACATAGTCGCCCTGCAGGAGACACGTCTGTCCGCGACTGGCAGCATATGGAAGAAGGACTTACCTTCTTAAGGTAAAGGTTCTCCTCATGGTTTCTTCTGGCAGGGCAAACCACCAGAAGAGGTAAGGAGCATGGCGTTGACTTTGCCATCAGGAACAGGTTGTTAGGGTTCACTAGTACGCCCACGGAGGGGGTCGGCAAGGATCATCAAACTTTAGCTTCATACAGCAGCAGAATTGGCCAACCTCATCAATGCCTATACACCNTATGTTGTTGTGTGTGTGTGTGTGTTGGTGTGTGTTGTGTGTTTTGTGTGTGTTGTGTGTGTGTGTGTGTGGGTGTGTGTGTGTGTGGTGTGGTGTGTGTGTGTGTGTGTGTGTGTGTGTTGTGTGTGTGTACTCACCTAGTTGTACTCACCTAGTTGTGCTTGCGGGGGTTGAGCTCTGGCTCTTTGGTCCCGCCTCTCAACCGTCAATCAACAGGTGTACAGTTTCCTGAGCCTAATGGGCTCTATCATATCTACACTTGAAACTGTGTATGGAGTCAGCCTCCACCACATCGCTTCCTAATGCATTCCATTTGTCAACCACTCTGACACTAAAAAAGTTCTTTCTAATATCTCTGTGGCTCATTTGGGCACTCAGTTTCCACCTGTGTCCCCTAGTGCGTGTGCCCCTTGTGTTAAACAGCCTGTCTTTATCAACCCTGTCGATTCCCCTGAGAATCTTGAATGTGGTGATCATGTCCCCCCTAACTCTTCTGTCTTCCAACGAAGTGAGGTTTAATTCCTGCAGTCGCTCCTCGTAGCTCATACCTCTCAGCTCGGGTACTAGTCTGGTGGCAAACCTTTGAACCTTTTCCAGTTTAGTCTTATGCTTGACTAGATAGGGACTCCATGCTGGAGCCGCATACTCCAGGATTGGTCTGACATATGTGGTATATAATGTTCTGAAAGATTCCTTACACAAGTTTCTAAAGGCCGTTCTTATGTTAGCCAACCTGGCATATGCTGCTGATGTTATCCTCTTGATATGAGCTTCAGGGGACAGGTCTGGCGTGATATCAACCCCCAGGTCTTTCTCTCTCTCTGACTCTTGAAGTATTTCATCTCCCAAATGATACCTTGTATCTGGTCTCCTGCTTCCTACCCCTATCTTCATTACATTACATTTGCTTGGGTTAAACTCTAACAGCCATTTGTTCGACCATTCCTGCAGCTTGTCCAGGTCTTCTTGAAGTCTCAAGCTGTCCTCCTCTGTCTTAATCCTTCTCATAATTTTGGCGTCGTCAGCAAACATTGAGAGGAATGAGTCTATACCCTCTGGGAGATCATTTACGTATATCAGAAACAGGATAGGTCCAAGTACAGAGCCCTGTGGGACTCCACTGGTGACTTCACGCCAGTCTGAGGTCTCACCCCTCACTGTAACTCTCTGCTTCCTATTGCTTAGGTACTCCCTTATCCACTGGAGCGCCCTACCTGTTACTCCTGCCTGTTTCTCCAGCTTATGCATCAACCTTTTATGGGGTACTGTGTCAAAGGCTTTCCGACAGTCCAAAAAAATGCAGTCCGCCCACCCTTCTCTTTCTTGCTTAATTCTTGTCACCTGATCGTAGAATTCTATCAAGCCTGTAAGGCAAGATTTACCCTCCCTGAACCCATGTTGATGGGTTGTCACGAAGTCTCTTCTCTCCAGATGTGTTACTAGGTTTTTTCTCACAATCTTCTCCATCACCTTGCATGGTATACAAGTTAAGGACACTGGCCTGTAGTTCAGTGCCTCTTGTCTGTCACCCTTTTTGTATATTGGTACTACATTAGCAGTCTTCCATATTTCTGGTAGGTCCCCCGTTTCCAGTGACTTACTATACACTATGGAGAGTGGTAAGCAAAGTGCTCCTGCACACTCTTTCAATACCCATGGCGAGATTCCATCCGGCCCAACAGCTTTTCTCACATCCAGCTCCAATAGGTGCTTTTTGACCTCATCTCTTGTAATTTCGAACCTATCCAAGGTCACCTGGTTTGCTGCCACCTCTCCCAGCGCCGTGATATCTCCCTGTTCTATTGTAAAGACCTCCTGGAACCTTTTGTTGAGTTCTTCACACACCTCTTTGTCATTCTCTGTGTACCTGTCCTCGCCCACCCTAAGTTTAATCACCTGTTCCTTCACTGTTGTCTTCCTCCTGATGTGACTGTGTAGTAGCTTTGGTTCAGTCTTGGCTTTATTAGCTATATCATTTTCATACCTTTTCTCAGCTGCTCTTCTCACACTGACATACTCGTTCCTGGTTCTCTGGTATCTCTCTCTACTTTCTGGTGTTCTGTTATTACGGAAGTTCCTCCATGCCCTTTTGTTCAGCTCCTTTGCTTTCATACATTCCCTATTAAACCACGGATTCTTCCTTTGCTTCTCTGTTTTTTCCTGTTGGGCTGGGACAAACCTGCTTACAGCCTCCTGACATTTTTGGGTGACATAGTCCATCATGTCTTGTACGGACTTGGTTCCGAGTTCTGTGTCCCAATGTATATCCCATAGGAATTTATTCATCTCCTCATAGTTTCCCTTTCTATACGCCAGCCCTTTGGTTCCCAGTTCTTTTTTGGGGGTGATAATTCCTAGCTCAACCAGGTACTCAATACACTATGATCACTCATTCCCAAGGGTGCTTCCAACTTAACTTCCCTTATATCCGACTCATTTAGGGTAAATATCAGATCAAGCAAGGCTGGTTCATCCCCTCCTCTCATTCTTGTCAGTGTGGGGGTTTTCTTTTTTGCTTTCACGACTGGAATGCGTACGTCGCCAATGTACATGTGGCAGACGCTTCACGAAGCTGTCGGAATTTGCTGAATAGAAAATACCAGAGCAACCGTACAGGGCCTGGGAGCAAGGTCGAGTTAGAGTCCTTGAGGGTTTCTTCTCAGACTAGCCTCACCTGGTCCTGCTCCACGTTGATCGTTGGAATCTCCTCAATGATTTAACACTTTAAGCGACTCCTAGGGTCGTCATCACGTTTATAGTTTAGTGATTAATAGGCAACTCGGTGTTGAAGACACTTAGAGCTGAAGGCTTGAGTAATGTTGGCAGTATTCAGAAGTGGTTCAACGGAAACACCGCATAAAGCTTAACAGTAGTTTATTTACTAACTTAACCACTAATACACAGGGTGCTTGATTTACTTTAGAATGGCGTCAGGAAGGCTATGGTTGTAGTAGCGAGACTCTTGACGTCTGGCTAAACGACTCGTATCCACTCGTGGAGAAACACCTAACCACAATTGACAGCCAATCATTAACACGGCAACCTAACTGCCGGTATGCAAAGGGATCACAAGAGTTCCAACCGGATACTCGGTAATGATGATATGCAATAGATTAACAAAGGCACTGTCAATGGGACAGGCAATAACATGCACAATAATATTATCACATAATAACTAGATGTGTGGTGTATGTAAAGCTCAAATTCAACAGACGAGTGAAATGCCGTGATACCACACAGACAAACACGCATACACCGCCGATTCACCTATGACAGGTATGAGAAGGTGAGAACTATGGTTGATCCCTCAGATCAACACAGACACAATAAAACAATGACAAGATCTTGTACTTACAGATAGGTACCTTTCCTTACTCACTCACTCACTCAGGCACATTTATACAAGCACTCATAGGTGGCCTGACAGCTGGTTTCGCTCGTAGACATGGAGGGTACTTACAGTAGGACGTGCTGTATGCTTAACAGACAGACACACGCACACACACTGGCACTGGCGATGAGTAAGGGGGGGTGACCTCACGTAGTAGTGAGGGTGGCGGCGGGCGCCTCGAGGTACTGTGGTACACGCTCGGGACGAGTGGCGGCTGGCGGCGGCTGTGGTACCATGCAGGTACACTTGTGGTAAAGTCACACACAGGTTACTTAGGGGGCAGCACTGCCTTAGTTCACTGTAAGTCACTCACAACGATCTTTGTCACCAGGGGTTACCTGATACCAGTCTGTTTCGCTCTGGAGATTTGTCACTTTAGGCTTCTGAACCATATACTCACACTCGTGATTCTGGGCGAGTGTGTGGTATATCTAAAAGACGCTGAGTTAACTTGCCGGTGAGGAATGGACAGTGTTTAGTCTATTGGCCGATAGACAGAACAGGACCCGTCCTCTCGGTTTGGTCTCTCTCACGTGAATGATTTTGCAAGGGGTGCCAGGCATCTCATGGCACACAACACAAAACAGTTACAATTTGACCAATAGCATTGCAGCAAATGAGTGGGAACCAATCATATTGGCTCGTTCGATGAGCAGTAGGAGAGGTGACGTCATGAACTCGTCATAGCTGTTATTCACCATCGCGCCGGTTGACCCCACAGGTCAGATGCTGCTGGCGCCTCCCCCTCTGTCCCACACTCTCCTCCAGGCAATGTACCCACTGACCCTTGGTGGCCAGTATGCTTAACTCCCTGTATCTACTTCCTGGCTGTACATACGGCGACCTCTGTATTATAAAAGTGTTCCTGGTTAAGTGAGCATTCTGGAGATACCCAACATGCCAAGTCACTATCAAGGATTAAGAGAGAAAGACTTGTGCACGAAGATCAGTGCACTGTGCACTGCAATGAGCCATTCAAGTCAGCTGTGGGAGAATCTTGGGATATATACTCCCACAGCAACAGGGCTCCATTAAGGAACATATAATCTCTTCCCACAACCAAACCATCACCAGAGAAATCTTAGCAAACAACACAGAAATCATCGATAGATACAGCGACAGCAGGAGGCTTGACATCTGCGAGGCACTACACATCAAGAAGTCAACACCAGCAATCAACAGCCAATTAATGCACAACTATATTCTACCCACTTCAAGATTCCGCTCCAATATAGAAGTATCAAGAAATATGGGCCAATAGGCCCTCTGCAGTTACTTCCATCTTTCCCTTTAGCTCATACCCCGACTTTATACCCCGATTCTATACCCCATTCTATACCCGTTCTATACCCCGTTCTGGCTTGTGTTGAAAATATGTTTTCACCTCATCCAAATACTAATGTAACATGTTACCTCACCCAAATGCAGGTATATAAAATCGAAGATGTTTTAGCTCTATTCAGTTATAGAGTGTTATAGTTTGTGTGTGTGTGTAAACTAAAGTCTGAAAATGTAATAAGTTTTACGAAACGCGCTCAAGTGTCGCGTCAGATTAAAAATAAAAATGAATTTTGGAGAATTGATTTTTCATTTACCATCAACAGTAAAAAGAAACATAAGGAAGATCGAGAAATTTCGTGTTAGAATTATTAATCTTACTTTTCGGTCATATTAATAATATATGTCTACAGGAAAGAGTGCTACCAAAATATACTAATATATATATATATATATATATATATATATATATAGATATAGATAATATATAAATATAGATATTACATATATATATACATAGATATATAATTATATATATATATAATATATTTATATAATATCTATATATATATATAATATATATACATATATATATATAATTATTTATATATATATATATATATATAATATAATATTATATATATATATATATAATATGTCGTCAACTAGTAGCCAGAACGACTTCTCAGCCTAATATGCAAGGCCCGATTTGCCTAATAAGCCAAGTTTTCATGAATAATTGTTTTCAACTACCTTACCTAACCTAACCTAACCTAACTTTTTCGGCTACATAATCTAACCTAACCTATAAAGATACGTTAGGTTAGGTTAGGTGAGGAACGAAGCGAGTTTTGGTTGTGGGAGATTCCCAGGTGAGGTATTTAGACAGAACGTTTTGTGCCAGAGATAAAGGGAACAGGTTAAGGGTTTGCTATCCGGGAGCTGGTATTGGTGATATTGTTGGAAACATGAAAGATATTATGACGGGAATTGGTAACAAACACATTATTTGTTTAAGTGCAGGGGGGTAATAATGTTGGGCGAGTTAGGAGTGAGGAACTAATGCAAAGATTCAAGACAGCAATAGAATTAGTTAGGAGCAAGGGAGGAATCCCAATCATATGTGGCATTCTTCCAGAAAGGGAGTGGGAAATGAATGGATGTCGAGGCATCCTTGGTGTCAATTGCCGACTGGAAAGATATTGCAAATCTAATGACATATCTTTCATAGACAACTAAGAACACTTCTATGGAAGAAATGAAATGTACGCTCCGGATGGGGTGCATCTATCGAGGGCTGGGGTTGTTGCTGTTGCGAACTCGTTGGAACCAGTGGTTAGAGGTGTTTGTTTGGGTTTAAACTGCTAGTAGATAGTGGTATGGGAATTGATTTTGAGGAAGGAGATAATAAAGGTATGTGTTTGGGGAGAAAGGAATTGGCAAAATGATCAGGGAAATTGAAGGGCCTCAAAATAACAATTCACTTAGGGTATATTACACTAACAGTAGAAGTCTAAGAAATAAAGTAAAGTAAAATAAAGTTTAATAAAAGTAATTAAATGCTCTTGTCTGCACAGAAAAAAAATAGATATTATCGCGCTTACCGAAACGTGGATGAATGTAGAAAATAGAGAACTATTAGCTGAATATTCAATAATTGGATTTAAACTATTTCACACAGATAGATATATTAGACGAGGAGGGGAGTAGCCATATATGTTAGGGACAATTTGAAATGTAATCTCAAAGAGGGAATCAAATCTGAGCCACACACAGAAACTATTGGATAGAATTAAACGAAAAAGCAAATAATATTATAATAGGAGTTATATATAGGCCACCAAATTTAGACAGAATGGAAGCAAAGCATCTATGGGATGAAATATCTAAAGCATCTAGATCTAACAGTATTTATGTCATTGGTGACTTTAATTTTAGTGGAATAAACTGGTTGAACAAAACAGGGAATAATGAAGCAGAAGATTTTCTAGAATTAATTGACGATTGCTTTCTTACGCAACACATTAAGGAACCAACGCGGGAAAATAATATTTTAGATTTAGTGTTAACTATCAGGGAAACACAAATTAAGGACATCGAAATAGGGAGTGAGCTAGGGAACAGTGATCATAAAGAAATCAGATTTAGCATAGAATGGAATAGACCAGTAGGAGAAAATTCTGTTAAAGTACCTGATTTTCGAAAAGCTAATTTCAATAACCTAAGAAATTTATTGAGTCAAATTGATGGAAAGTCTTGGGCATGGGGTGTGGGCCGGTCTTGGAGCTAGACGTGAACCCAGCGATAGTTGACGTAAAAGGGGTTTTCGATGTGGACTCAAAATTTAACTTATTTAAAAATATTCTAAGCGAAACCCAGGAATGTAGTATACCATATAAATTGGATAGATCAAATACTAATGATCCAAAGTGGATAACAAAGGATCTGAAGAACCTTATAGGTAAAAAGAGAGCGTGGTACAAAAGATTAAGAACGGGGAAATCAGTTTAGAACAGGAATTTGTACAACTGGTTAGAAATACTAAAAAAGAGATACGGAAAGCAAAAAGAAACTATGAAGTTCGTATAGCAGAGCAAGTAAAGATCCTAAAGGGTATTTCAAGTTATACCGGACAAAGATTAGGGAAAGGATAGGTCCATTAAAAACTGAGACAGGTCAAATAACAGATAATGATGAAGAGATGAGTAGTATTTTTAATAAATATTTTATATCTGTATTTATTAAAGAGGAACTTAACAATATGCCTTCAGCCGAACAAGTATATGTGGGTGGGGACGGTGACAG
>WNGS01099349.1:0-12393 GCA_020271785.1 Procambarus virginalis
TGGGAGGGGCTGACTTGGGGGGCCTCAAACTCCGTTGGACCCCGCCTGGGTTTTTTCTACCCTCTGGGCGGGGCTTGCGGTTGCGCGGGGTGTGGTTTTGCTTCCCCACTCTCGGGACGAGTTGTTGGGCGTCGGCCCCTTCCCGGGCTCGGTTCCTTGTCCCTTCAGCCCGTTGGTTCCGTCCTGTCGGTGGGTGCTTTTCTCCGCTATTCCCCCCTTTTTTCTTGGGACAGGACTTCTCTGTCACGTTCACCTCTTCTTGGGGTTCTGCATGACTTTTGGTCTCGGGTGTGACTGGGCCTTTCTATGCCTTTGTCATTTGTATTTGCTTCCATGTTCTTGAAGGTTCAGGATGGTTTTTACTCCTTCCCGTATTATTGGAACGTCTGTCGTCTTTCGGTCAGGCTTCCCTCCGGTCATTTCTGGGGTGTGTGTGGTCCTCTTCTGTGTTTCCTTGGTTTTCAGCCCTGTCTCGTTCTTTTGTTCATGTATCTTCTCTCCGTGCTGTCTCGGCATTGCTTGTTTTCCTTCCATACTCCTGGTCCGGGATGCCACGTAATTACCTAAGTGTAATTACCTAAGTGTAGTTACAGGATGAGAGCTACGCTCGTGGTGTCCCGTCTTCCCAGCACTCTTTGTCATATAACGCTTTGAAACTACTGACGGTCTTGGCCTCCACCACCTTCTCCCCTAACTTGTTCCAACCGTCTACCACTCTGTTTGCGAAAGTGAATTTTCTTATATTTCTTCGGCATCTGTGTTTAGCTAGTTTATATCTATGACCTCTTGTTCTTAAAGTTCCAGGTCTCAGGAAATCTTCCCTATCGATTTTATCAATTCCTGTTACTATTTTGTATGTAGTGATCATATCACCTCTTTTTCTTCTGTCTTCTAGTTTTGGCATATTTAATGCCTCTAACCTCTCCTCGTAGCTCTTGCCCTTCAGTTCTGGGAGCCACTTAGTAGCATGTCTTTGCACCTTTTCCAGTTTGTTGATGTGCTTCTTAAGATATGGGCACCACACAACCGCTGCATATTCTAGCTTTGGCCTAACAAAAGTCGTGAACAATTTCTTTAGTATATCGCCATCCATGTATTTAAACGCAATTCTGAAGTTGGAAAGCGTGGCATAGGCTCCTCGCACAATATTCTTTATGTGGTCCTCAGGTGATAGTTTTCTATCTAGAACCACCCCTAGATCTCTTTCTTTATCAGAATTCTTTAAAGATTTCTCACATAATATATAGGTTGTGTGGGGTCTATGTTCTCCTATTCCACATTCCATAACATGGCATTTATTAACATTAAATTCCATTTGCCAAGTGGCGCTCCATGTACTTATTTTGTCCAGGTCATCTTGAAGGGCATGACAATCATCTAAGTTTCTTATCCTTCCTATTATCTTAGCATCATCAGCAAACATGTTCATATAATTCTGTATACCAACTGGTAGATCATTTATGTAGACAATAAACATCACTGGTGCAAGAACTGAACCCTGTGGTACTCCGCTTGTGACATTTCTCCAGTCCGATACATTGCCTCTGATCACTGCCCTCATTTTTCTATCAGTCAGAAATTTTTCATCCATGTTAGAAGCTTACCTGTCACCCCTCCAATATTTTCCAGTTTCCAGAACAACCTCTTATGTGGAACTCTGTCGAAAGCCTTTTTTAGGTCCAGATAGATGCAGTCAACCCAACCATCTCTTTCCTGTAATATCTCTGTTGCTCGGTCATAGAAACTGAGTAAATTCGATACACAGGATCTTCCAGATCGAAAACCATACTGTCTGTCTGATATTATATCATTTCTCTCCAGGTGTTCTACCCATTTAGTTTTAATTATTTTTTCCAATATTTTGACTATTACACTTGTCAATGATACCGGTCTATAGTTAAGGGGGTCTTCCCTGCTTCCACTTTTGTAGATTGGAACTATGTTAGCCTTTTTCCACACATCAGCTACAACTCCTGTAAACAGGGATGCCTGAAAAATCAGTTGAAGAGGAATGCTGAGCTCAGGTGCACATTCTCTCAGAACCCATGGTGAAACTCCATCTGGACCAACTGCTTTGTTCTTATTTAGCTCCTTGAGCATTTTTCCACTTCGTCTCTAGACACCTCTATGTGCTCTATGTTGTTCTCTGGAATTCTTATTGTATCTGGTTCCCTGAAGATTTCATTTTGTACAAACACACTTTGGAACTTTTCGTTTAATGTTTCACACATTTCCTTTTCATTTTCCGTGAATCTATTTCCCATTTTCAACCTCTGAATATTATCCTTTACCTGCAATTTGTTGTTTATGAATTTATAGAATAGACCTGGTTCTGTTTTACATTTGTCTGCAATCCCTTTTTCAAAATTTCTTTCTGCCTCTCTCCTCACTGCCGTGTAGTTGTTTCTCGCATCTTTGTATCGCTGGTATGTTTGGGGGTTTGGCCTCTTCCTGTATTGATTCCATTTTTGTGTCTTTTGGTCTCTGGCCCTCTCGCACTTTCTGTTGAACCAATCCTGTTTCCTAGTTCTGCTTCTCTGTTTTGGTATAAATTTTTTTGTTCCTTTATCATATATTTCACAAAACTTGACATACATCTCATTCACTTCCTTGCCTAGCAACAAGTCTGTCCAATTATACTCACTAAAAATTTTTCTAAGGTTGCCATAATGTCCTCTCCTAAAATCAGGTTTTTCAATTGCATCGACTGTCATATTTTCTTCCAGATTATATCGCATTGCATACTTTATTCCCAAAAAGACATGGTCACTTTTACCCAAGGGAGGAAGGTACTGAATGTCAAATATTTCTTCCTCCTTCCTGGTAAATATCAAATCTAGCATGGAGGGACGTCCCCTTCCCTCATCCTCGTAGCTTGTTTAACATGTTGATACAAGAATGTTTCCAGGATGAGGTCTACAAATTTACAGGTCCAGAAATCTTCTGTTTTAGCTTCATATGCCTCCCAGTCTATGGATTTCAAGTTGAAGTCGCCGACTATCAACAGCCGTGAACTATCGTTATCCGCTCTTGCTATGATCTCTCTCATTATTGTTATAAGACCTTCTCGTTTACTATCTAGCTCCTCCTTTGACCATGTGCTGCTTAGCGGTGGACTATATGCATTTATGATCATTAGTTTATCATCCTCATGGCAGATCTCTAGTGCTATTATATCAACTTCTTGTGGATTGGCAGTCATTATTTCGTTCACCTTTAGGTGTTCTTTCACCAGCACAGCAACGCCACCGCCTTTCCTGATTTTTCTGTCCCGTCTCCAAATGAGTAGCCCCTTGGGAATATGACCTCATTTAAAATAACATCTTCAAGTTTTGTCTCCGTGAGTGCAACAATGTCTGGTGTCTGCAGCTGTATTATATCACTTAACTCCAGTATCTTTGACCTTACTCCATCTATGTTGGTGTATGCAATCTTCAGGAACTTGTTCCCCTCTTCTTATTTTTCACTCCCCCTTTTCTAATGATTTTGTTGGTTTGCCTTTATGTACCACTTCACTGGTCTGCCTACTCCTATCACTTTGTAGAAAAAGAATTGATATCTTCTTCATTCCTGCTCTCATTTAAACGTTTTGCCTCGGCGAGGTTCAGTTTCAGCTTCTCTCTATCTTCTTTTGAAAGATCTCGTCTTAACGACCACACTTTCCCATCCTCATCATTACTTAATTTTTTAGCATTCCTTAGTACTCTTCTTCCATCTGTTTGGCACCATTTAGGGTGATCCTCAAGGGTGATCTTTCCCTTTTACATATCGGCCTATTCTCCTGGTGAGGGACGGGTAGTGTGTTCTACCAATACCACTAGTGTAGAATTAATACAATAGTTGTTTGCCCAATAGGTTAGAATCACACATCTACCACGTACAACATCCCCCACGAGAATAACGGTGCAAGGGGTTACAAGGACCCTCTTTGGGGCCCAACCGCCCAGTTTTTGCCAAATTATTTTATTTTGCACAATTCAGTACCACCGTTAAGAGGTACTTCTTTTTCTTTTTATACCTATTGACAACCTTTGACTATTCACAGGCAAAGTGGTACCTTTGATGATAGCCAGCCTTTAGTGGTTAACAGAATGACTGAGGTAAATTTTATTTAATTAAGTTGAGTATTTCAATAAAAATAGTATTTACTGTATAGCTTAATTTAGGATAGAGAATAAGGCTCATGGAACATTAATGCAGTATTTAGAATCAGCTCAGATGAAATACATAGCTGATTGTTTAAATAGAAAAATGATACCTTACCCCCTGCTGTACAGGAACCACAAACCACTGCCATCTGTGGTATCCCTGCTGCAGACATACAGCCGAGTTACGGAAACCACGTCCACCATGATTTTTATCAGCAAAAAAGTCAGACTGGAAAACAATATACAAGATTGCATAAGCTAACTAATTTATGAGTAATAATTATTACATACAGAGCAATGATAAAAATCAATTGTTAAATGTTATAAAATGTCCTTTCTGGTGAGCCTCATTAACTCTCCAAGCTTAAGCAATCCAATTACTTAATTTTTTACTTACTACTTTACTTATTTTCCAATTACTTAAGCAAATCCAATCAATTACTTCCAATCCTTAGCAAATCATGCCAGGCCTCTACACTCCACCCTTGCATAATGAGAGCAAGGACCAGATATGGCACTGCAGGGCGAGGGCAGTTTGGGGATCAGAGAGCGACCAAAAATCAAGAAAACCACCAGAAGGAAATAAGGCAAAAGATACTTGTTGCAATTTAGATGCCTAAACCAAGTCATCCAAGGGTGTCTGTGAGATTGCCACCTCACTCAAATTGCATAAAAAGAATTCCCTAGCTTCTGAGAGTCCACCAAAACACCATTGTTGAATGTAATGAAACACCATTCTCTGGGTGAGCCCCAGTGGCTCCCTGAAGCTAATGGTGATAATAGTGCCAAACTATTAGGTGCTATCAGTAACAGAGTTCTTTTAAGCCTACCAGGGACCATGAGCCAGAACCTTGGCCCCTCTAGAGAGGTGCAGGAGAAGTGGCACTTGACCAAAAATTTACATGAATTTATTCATATCTGCCACCACTAAGGAAGGCACCCAGAAAGCCAGTAAAACAAACCAGACCACTGCTGGTGATAAGTGAGACTGCAGCCTCAGAATTACCAAAAGAACTCCTCAGTGATGTAAACTATCAAAAATTCATGAAACTAGTGCTAGTTTTTCACCCCACCTCCCTCCCTCATTTGGGGGAAGGAGGGAGGCAGCCATGGGTCAGCCAAGTGCTTCACCCTCAGGTCTATGATGATGGAAACACTCCCAATGCCCTGGGGAGAGGTAAGGTGTTAGGGAGCCATTGGGGCTCACCCAGAAATTAAATTTCATTACATTCAATGTTGATTTTCTGGGGTGCTCCTTGTAGCATCCTGAAGCTATTTACCCTAGGAGCAAGAACGAAACTAGCAACAACCAGAGAGGAGGGAGTTTGTTTGTTACTTTGGCAACATTTGCTTTTGCCAAAGTTTGATGTTTTAGCTGCCGTCTTTGGCAACATGATTTGTGCTGATATTCGAGCACTAGGCTTTTTGAGATCGAACAGGGTCCTGGCTGCCCGTTATATGGTAAACATTCTTGGTCCTGGGCATTCATGTGTGGCCTTGGTTCACAGGTGCAGCCAGTTGTCTCGATTTTGAGTTGAGGAGTGTGTGGCAGCTGCCTCCTGGGTAAATCCCTCATTTACTTATCTTGGGTTATGTAGCTCTAGGGAGCCATAGGGGCTTCCCACAGAAAACCAGCATTGAAAGTAATGAACACCATTTTCTGGGTGAGCCCGGAGGCTCCCTGGCACCCTTCCTCCCTTCGTTCGGCAGTTTTGATTTGCTTTTGATGCTCAGCTTCCGAACTGGGATGTGTGAGCAGTCGGCGCGGCTGGTCCTGAAGTCCAGCCAAAAGCATCAACCCCAACAGCCTCGCAGTCGGGAAAGGGCGCCACATATACCGGGAGATGCCTCGACCACGCCGACAGGAAGAGGTCCACCTCCGGGAGCCAGGACGTCAAGCAGAACCAACTGAAGGAGTCGGCATCGACCGTTCATTTCGATGACGGGAATGAACCGAGACAGGCTGTCCGCCAGGACGTTGGACACCCCCTCCCACCAGAACGTGAATGGCTAGGAGAGCCAAACCCCAAGATCTCAGTAGACGAGACACCCAAAGCGACCAGCCCAAAGAGCCAAGGACTGCATCGAACCCCTTGGGACAAGCAATGAATCATTGGGGAGCAATCCGAACGGAGCCTGGTTGATGGGTTTCTGGGAGTTGTTCTACTCCCCAAGCCCGGCCCGAGGCCAGGCTCGACTTGTGAGAGCTTGGTCCACCAGGCTGTTGCTTGGAGCGGCCCGCAGGCCCACATACCCACCACAGCCCGGCTGGTCCGGAACTTCTCTTAGAAAACTGTCCAGTTTTCTCTTGAAAATGTCCACGGTTGTTCCGGCAATATTTCTTATAGTCGCTGGGAGGATGTTGAACAACCGCGGACCTCTGATGTTTATACAGTACTCTCTGATTGTGCCTATGGCACCTCTGCTCTTCACTGGATCAATCTTGCACTTTCTTCCATATCGTTCACTCCAGTACGTTGTTATTTTACTGTGCAGATTTGGGACCTGGCCCTCCAGTATTTTCCATGTGTATATTATTTGGTATCTCTCTCGTCTCCTTTCTAGAGAGTACATTTGGAGAGCTTTGAGACGATCCCAATAATTTAGGTGCTTTATCTCGTCTATGCGTGCCGTATATGTTCTCTGTATTCCCTCTATTTCAGCAATCTCTCCTGCTCTGAAGGGGAAAGTGAGTACTGAGCAGTACTCAAGACGGGATAACACAAGTGACTTGAAGAGTACACCTTGTGATGGATCCCTNGCTTTGCAGCTGGCGCGGTGAGGTCAGGCCCCCCCCCCTTCCCCTCTCGGGGAGGGAAGTGCTGCGTGGACGACTGGCGCGGCAGTAGTGTGTTACGTTTGCTTGTTTCCTTGGGATTGTAGGGAGTTCTACCTTTGTTTTTGTTTTTTTGTTAGTTTCTTACCATGTGGGGTTTGTTTTGTTATGTCTACCTTTCTGGGTGCCTAACCCCGGTCGATGGCAGATAGGGAAAACCCTCCAATCACAGGGGGTTTTCCAGAGCCATTGCTTCCTGAAACCTCTCTGAAGGGGCCAGGTTCTGGCGCTGGTCCCTGGTAGGTCTGAACTCCATTGATAATGTCCCGGTCTAATATAACATACATTAGCCCGATAAACTCTAAGGAGCCTCCGGGGCTCACCCAGAAAATGGCATTTCATTACATTCATTGTTGTTTTTTTTGTAACTTGACTGTGAATGTATATTGAACGTTCTAATTGAGGCATTTCTTATTACGTTGACCGTGAGTGTGTTTTAGTTATGGCTTGTAGCTCACACTATATTATGTTTATTGAGACATTAAATTGCAGGTGATATTTGATGATCAACCACTGTCTAGTCAGGAATGTGAAGAGGTGGGATCAATGCTGTATCTGCAGGATTCTCTTATCCACCAGAACTTCTCTCGTCTCTCTCTTCACTCGCCTCCCTCTGCTCTCCCATTGACCCAGTATGTCCTGCATCAGGATCACTTGCGCACTCTCTCTACTCGCCTCAAGAGACAGATGGATTGATAGTTGATTTGGCCGATTCGCAGCCAGCAAGTTTAGTGAATGAGCCATTATCTGCATCAGTCAAGAGCTCAGGTGAGAACTGTTTGTTGTAGAGGTATATATATATATACCTGTATATAAAAATAGTAGGCATCCATCAGTCTCAGTAGACTATGGAGTTGCGCACCGGTGTCGGCCTGGTTTGGAGTGGCCTCACCAGGGCGCAAAGCCAGGGTAGGTTGATATGGAGGAGAAGCTGTTACCCAGGCAGCAGGTCCTCCCTCTCCACGGCGCCGAAAGTCCCCAATGGAAAGGCGAACGCCAATACGATTGGTTCCAGCGCCGTCGCAGGAACTGAGAGTTCCGGGGGTGACCTCGAAGTTGGTGAAAAAGGGCACAGAGACCTCCAAACCTGGAGACCGCCGTGGACGGGGGCCGGAGAAGAACATGTATATGTATGTATATATATATATATATGTGTATATATATATATACATATGTATATATATACATATATACATATCTATATATATACATTATATATACATATATACACATATATACATATATACACACATATATATATATATATATATATATATATATATATATATATATATATATATATATATATATATATATATATATATACATACATACATACATACATACATATATTATTAAATATGACCGAAAAAGTAAGATTAATAATTCTAACACGAATTTTCTCAATATTTCTTATGTTTCTTTTCACTGTTGATGGTAATTGAAAAATCAATTCTCCAAAATTCATTTTTATTTCTAGTCTGATGCGACACTTGAACGCGTTTCGTAATAACTTATAACATTTTCAAAGACTTAGTTTACACACACACAACTATAACCTGCAAACACTAAACAGAGTTCTTACTTATGCTATGATTTAAACAGCTTTCATTTTATTTTATACCCACATTTTGGGTGAGGTGATAGGTTACAACAGTTTTGGATGAGGTGAACAAAACTTTCAACACAGGATAGAACACGAAACAATGGGTATTAATTGAAGGTAAGAATGGAAGTAACTGCAGAGGGCCTATTGGCCCATATTTCTTGATGCTTCTATATTGGAGCGGAGTCTTGAAGTGGGTAGAATATAGTTGTGCATTAATTGGCTGTTGATTGCTGGTGTTGACTTCTTGATGTGTAGTGCCTCGCAGATGTCAAGCTGCCTGCTATCGCTGTATCTATCGATGATTTCTGTGTTGTTTGCTAAGATTTCTCTGGTGATGGTCTGGTTGTGGGAAGAGATTATATGTTCCTTAATGGAGCCCTGTAGCTTATGCATCGTTAATTGCCTGGAAAGAGATATTGTTGTCTTGCCTATATACTGAGTTTTTTGAGGCTTACAGTCCCCAAGTGGGCATTTGAAGGCATAAACGATGTTGGTCTCTTTTAAAGCATTCTGCTTTGTGTCTGGAGAGTTTCTCATGAGTAGGCTGGCCGTTTTTTTGGTTTTATAGTAAATCGTCAGTTGTATCTTCTGATTTTTGTCTGTAGGGATAACGTTTCTATTAACAATATCATTCAGGACCCTTTCCTCTGTTTTGTAAGCTGTGGAAAAGAAGTTCCTGTAAAATAGTCTAATAGGGGGTATAGGTGTTGTGTTAGTTGTCTCTTCAGAGGTTGCATGGCATTTCACCTTCCTTCTTATGACGTCTTCAACAAAACCATTGGAGAAGCCGTTGTTGACTAGGACCTGCCTTACCCTACAGAGTTCTTTATCGACTTGCTTCCATCCTGAGCTGTGGCTGAGAGCACGGTCGACATAAGCGTTAACAACACTCCTCTTGTATCTGTCTGGGCAGTCACTGTTGGCATTTAGGCACATTCCTATGTTTGTTTCCTTAGTGTAGACGAGGGCAGCTTCCCATCCTTCTCCATCTCGTAAGTGAAACGCAACACAGTATTCTGCTCAAATGCCTCTTTTAGCTCCTGCAGATGTCTGACACCAGGTACCTGTGTAAAAATGTCATCAACATACCTGCAGTATATGGCCGGTTTCAAGTTCATGTCGACTAAGATCTTTTGCTCGATGGTACCCATGTAGAAGTTCGCAAACAAGACACCTAGGGGAGAACCCTTTGGCGACCCCATATACTTGCTTATACATGTGTCCATCCGGGCTCAAGAAGGGTGCCTCCTTAGTACAAGCTTGGAGTAGTTTCCTTAGGATGTTTTCTGGTATGTCAAGAGGAGTACAGGCTGGATCACGATACACTCTGTCCGCTATCATCCCGATTGTTTCATCCACAGGTACGTTAGTAAACAGTGATTCTACGTCCAACGAGGCTCTTATCCCTGTGGCCCGTGTTCCCCGCAGTAAATTAACAAATTCCTTTGGAGACTTCAGGCTGAAGGCGCAAGGGACATAACGAGTCAGCAAGCCGTTGAGTCGCTTCGCCAGTCTGTACGTGGGTGTGGGTATCTGGCTGATGATTGGCCGAAGTGGATTTCCAGGCTTATGTGTCTTGACATTTCCATACGCTTATCCAGGTTTATATTCCCCAATAATCTTTGGCAGGTGGAGTCAGGATTTCTTGGCGTTCACAATTTCGATCAATTTGTTGACCTTTGCTTTCAATTCGGCTGTAGTGTCCTTCGTTACCCTTTTGAATTTAGTTTGGTCAGAGAGAATGAGGTTCATTTTCGCCAGATATTCGTCTTTTTTAAGAATGACGTATATTGGCGACTTGTCACCTCTCCTGACGACTATCTCCTTGTTCTCACGAAGGCTCTTAGCTGCCTTCAACTAAGGCAGCCAAGAGCCTTCAACTAAGCTGTTCAACTAAGCTGGTATAGTGCCCAAAGAGCATAGTGGCCACCCAAACACAGCATGACAAGTCATGAAGATGATGCCACCTCCCTCATTAAAATGGCTTCTTTCAACACTCATTTTTGCTGTTATATATAATGTGTATATATAGTGTAATAAGTATCTACATTTGTGTTCACCATAACAAACCACTAAGTTGGTATCCTGAGTTTAAAAGCAGCAAAGAGTGACTGCCACACCAGCCAGCCAGCCACTGGCCGCCACTCCCTCCCTCACCTCACCTCACCTCACTCGCTAACATTCTCCTCCCACCATACTGTTTTTGCTTTTATTCACTATATACAGACATTATATATAAGTATTTGCATGTTTTGTTCACCATAGCAAACCACTAAGCTGGTATAGTAAGTGCAGATAGCAACAGGTGGCCACACAGATTTGGCAGACGATGCTATAGCTCTCCCACCCTCAACATTACTCCTCCCATAGCACAGCGCAAATTATGACAACAATCCTGCAATTATCAGAATCCTGGTAATTTTTACCACAGTCAGGGGTCTTCTGTAATACTGTACTATCATCTCTAAATAATACGTTACATATATTTTTTACATTTTTAGGCGATGCTGTGGTCACAAGCTGAACAGCAGTGCTGTGAGCTCATGCTGCGTGTGCCAGCCTCGGTGACTCACACAATACTGAGGCTTTCACACCCAGGAATGTTGCCCATGATTTAAAAAAAAATGGAAGATTCATAGGGTTCACATCACCTGAGGAAGGTGATGTGAACCCGTGTAGCCACGGGCCATTTAAATATTGCACGATACTCTAAAACATTATATGAAGGGGTGCACACTTTTGTGTCAAGTTACTCAACACATCATATGAAGTGTTGCGCAGTTTAAGGGTTAAATGTGCTCAATTTAATTCCATGGACACAGTTAAATTGTTCTTCACGTATTAGTCAAACTTTTTTTCATAAACAATTAAAAATGTTAGAACATGAATTGATGTGATTTCAGAA
Source organism: Procambarus virginalis (assembly GCA_020271785.1). Classification (NCBI taxonomy): domain Eukaryota; kingdom Metazoa; phylum Arthropoda; class Malacostraca; order Decapoda; family Cambaridae; genus Procambarus; species Procambarus virginalis. Next base: position 11,499 of record WNGS01099349.1, read on the forward strand.
TGGCCTTTACATTTAATTAATTAATTAATTAACACTTTCGCCCACCGACGACTAAGGATGGAGTCAAAAGTTTACTAGTTCAATACCCACTGATGACTAAGGATGGCGTTAAAAATTAAAAACATTTGATTTTGTGAAAACTGCGGTTTTGGACATTATATGCATATACACCTGTAGGGATTTTCATTGCGAACACATTGATACCAAAATGAAAGACCTAGGACGAGAATTGAGGTAATAAAGTTGAAAAGAGCAATAAACATTTTATTTCTCTTAATTAGCGCTCACTGGGGTAACGCACTGTCACTTTCTCTGTTTGCTGTGGGTGGTACGTCGGGCTTTTTACTTTATGTTTGCATATACATCTGTAGGGAATTCTATTGCGAACACAATAATACAAAAATGAAAGACCTAAGACGAGAATTGAGGTGACCAAAGTGAAAAGAGAGTACCCATTTCATTGCTCTTTAGTGCTCTTGGGTAACACACTCTCGCTTTGTCTGCTTTGTGCGGGTGGTACGCCGGGCTTTCGGACTTCACATGCATTTAATCGTGTAGAGAATTCTATTGCGAATACATTGATATCAAATTGGAAAATCTAGGATGAGAATTAAGGTGACAAAGTTGAAAGGAGTATACACTTCTCAGTATTACTGTGCTCTCTAATGGACGGCTCGGCGCTTCTCCCTGCTCTCATCACCTGCTTTCAGCACGTCGGCGGGTGGAGCGCGCCACGGTTTTTAACATACAGTATATGCATCTACTCCTGTTGGGAATTTTATTGCGAACATAATGATACCAAAATGAAAGACCTAGGACGAAAATTGAGGTGACCAGAGTGAAAGGAGAGAACACATTTATCGCTCTATGCGCTCCCGGGTAACTTCTCTCACTT
>WNGS01099350.1:0-20416 GCA_020271785.1 Procambarus virginalis
AATCAGTGCACATCGTCACATCAACAGTGGGTTCAAGACCGACTGCAAGCACTCATAAACTTAACTTTGTCATTCACTTTTCTCTTAAGGCTGAACACCTTGCACATATTTATTAGTGTCACTGTGTCAGCTTTTTGATTCCTAGATTTCCTTTGAAATTCTACCTTCTGGTGAGCACAGTTGCTGTGTTAAGTGTGTGCAAGACCAGACAACAGTCCTCACATTGCTCTTGTCATGTATGTGAAATTTGCTTCTCTTCCCACTTGCCATCATTTGCCTGCTTCATTCCTAGAAACATATTATTTTTCGTAAACTACTCCCTACTAAAGTATTTCCATTTAAATTAGTTATGCACTTACTAATCTACAAATGGTATACAGTACTACTAACTTCTATATCATTTAACCTCCCTGAAATAAAGATTTTGATAAAATTCTAAAACAATTGTAAGATTTCACTATCTACTTGTTAACTTTAAATGATTTATATTGAAGTGGCTAGCTTATTTTAACATAGATATTGAACAGAGTTTCCTCTTGCTTTCTTCCTCTTGGCTTAATTACTGATAAAAAGTATGCACTGTGCAGAATTTCTTGGAAAATTTCCTTTAGAAGATTTGAACATTTTCTTCATACTCTTGCTTTACTTTATTACACAGCCTGAACTGAGGAATGATGGAATTAGTATACTGTAGTTTCTTATGAGACCTGAAAATCAGTTCCACTTCACTTAAATTGAAATGGAGTAAGATCGGCAGAGATACAAATACAATAGATAAAGTATTATTACCCCTTTGGATTCCTCAGCTTTTTAAAAGTACTGTACTACATTGTGGTGCACATGACAAAAGTACTGTACTGTACTGTACTACACTGTGGTGTGCATGACAAAAGAACTGTACTGTACTGTACTGTACTACACTGTGGTGTGCATGACAAAAGAACTGTACTGTACTGTACTGTACTACACTGTGGTGTGCATGACAAAAGAACTGTACTGTACTACACTGTGGTGTGCATGACAAAAGTACTGTACTGCACTGTACTGTACTACACTGTGGTGTGCATGACACAAAATACAGGGTAGTTAACAAATGAAATGGGGAAAAAATTGTGTATGGTGGTTTACTCACTGTAGGCAATTGCAGATAGCTATTAGACAGTGTCAGAATTATAGAAGTACAGTAGCTTAATACGCTAACTGAACCAAGACAATTAGAAAATTGTTAGGTGTATATACAGAAGCAAATGTAGAAATTTAAAGAGGTATTTTCATCCAGTCTACAAAGTTGATGGAGAACTGAAGCAATAAGTACAAATCTTTTTAGCTGGGGGATATAAGTATATATTGTACAGTACAGTATATGTATTCTGTATATGCCTCTTCAGTCTGCCTCTGGTAATAGCAGCTAATTAAATATGTATATAGCTTAATAACCAGTTTTGTTACATGAGAAATAACATGGAGTCTTTAGCTTGTCCATGGGGGCACACTAACCATACTGTACGTATTTTCAAATGATAAAGGCAAACACTTGAGAATTAAAATACAAAAATAATTTTCATTGTTTTGTAATCAATTTTTCATTTATCCAGTTTATTGTTGTTCATAAAGTTTTTTAGTTAACTTTGTCATAAGTGTCATAAATGACAATTGCACAGTTAGAAAAGCAAAGCTTTGTCATAATTCTGTTTTATGCAAGCTTTTTTTTGTATAATATGCATTGCCGTGAGTTACAGAAATCGTTGTTATGAATATTTGATTATTCAGGACAATATGTGGCTCAAAGATGGTCCCCCAGTGTATGGTAGAGGGTCCTAAAATGGTGCAGTATGTGATCAGGTGTTCCTAGATGGTGTAGTGTGTATTTGGGGATCCCAAGATGGTGGGTAATAGGGGAGATCCATGTTGGTGTAGTGTGTAATAGGGGATCCCAAGTTGGTGCAGTAAAGTAATAAGGTATAATACCATGATGGTGTAGTGTGTAGTATGACTTGTGAGCTGGTTGAACATTGACTATAGCTGGTTACATAGGCCCTGGGCTTACATGTCTTACCTAATTAGACTAGAAATAGGCTGTAATCTTACGAGTAGTTCATGTTGTTGAATGTATATGGCAATGAACTTCCTTACTATTCACTAAATACTTAAGTAAATATTTTGACTTATCTGTCAGATGTATTTGGAAATATTTTATTTTTGTTGTTAGAATCTTGCAGAATGATTTTGGTAACTGTTATGCCAGATATTTGAAGATGGCAGCGTGTAGGATATATGGATGCAATGCAACATATATAAGTATATATAAGAGTGTATATATAAGAGATGTTACTTTCCCAATTTTGCTTGTCTTACAGTTATGAATTATACACATCTGCACTTTGGGTATTTTGTATGTATTATAATCTGTGAGTTTTGAGGGTCTAATTAATTTCCTATTAATAATTGAAGTAGCTCTTGTGGAAATTCGTCCAGTGACATTAATAATACAGTTAGTTTAGTTTATTATGCACCCCATACCAATCCTGTGGGCAGTAGTGGAAAGGGTTACAAAGGCACATACTGTAATGGGAACCTCCAAAAATTCCTTTAGGTAAGCAAGTTACAGTCTTGATGAGCTAGTTATTACAGCAAGGGTATATTTCCACTTGACCTCTGACATCCTAGAGTGAACTAACCTCTCATAGCCAAAGCTTTAGCATGTATGATCCACTGACTTCAAACACAATAATTGACATAGTTGTTGGTCTTGGCTCATGTACACATACATCAGGAAAGCTGATGTATTGTACTTTCAAAACAACTTGTTTCATTAATTAAAAAAAATTAACTAACTTTTTAAGCTGAGAGATCGTCCATACATAGAGTTCTCAGTATTTAATATACCTTACTTCTTTATACTAGTACTGAAAGGTAAATGAGAATCACCATTCATTCACGTTGTGATCTTCATAAACACTCCTCACTGGAGACACAAATTGCATGGAACATCTTGGAGGTGTTCCACATAAGTCACAAACACTCACAAGCATGCCACAGTACTGATGATCCACACCCATCCTATCTAATTAATCTGATCCACTACTGTCTAATCTACCTAATCTTTTCTAAAATTTTTGAACTCTAACAAATCTGACTATATCTAGACAAACAAATAATTAAAACTATCTAAACCTAACATAACATTTAGACTAGCAAAACCTAACATAACCTAGTCACACTTGAAATATTTAAATATTCTGAGGTGCACCACACAAGTTTACAGTCAAGATACTCAGCGTGCAGTGTTTCATGTCTTTAATTTTAGTTTCACACATTTTCCCAGAACTTAAAAAACCATTCGATCTCTCAACAGGACTATTATCATCATCGTATGATCGGTCAATGGCAAGTCCCGTGTCAACTCCGTCTTCAACGCCTACACTCCCGGGCCTGCTAGGTCATGTGAAAATCAAGAAGGAAGTTCTAGATCACCCTCATGACTCCTGTAAAGGTAAATACAAGATATATAGTATCTGAATGTTGATATCAGTATGCAGTTCATAGAGCAGATGGAAAATGCAAATACAGTACTGGATATAGTAGAATGGTGTATGCAAGGGGAGGAATGGGAAGGTGGTTTGCCCCCCAAGATAAAAGCATAGAATTTGTGAATGTACGATGATTTATAAAATATCGGCAACTCTTGTTTTGTCTCTAAAGGTGTTATCTGTTCAATGTTTTTCATTAAATTACCAAACAAAATTGAATACTGCTAGTACAGTTTTGTTTACAGTAATAGCTTCAGTTTATTTGTACCCCTTTTCCTACAAAGTGAATTCTTGGGTATACAACTGATATGATGTTCGTTTGTTCACTCGTTAGTTCAGTCATGCATGAGTGCATATATGTGCTAAGAACTACAATTAAGACTTAACATTTTAGCCAGCTTCTACTCATATCAGCAAGGAACACTCACTGTACTCTCGGATGCCTGAATCATAATCTAGTTGAACCGTATTTGTTAGCTCCAATATTTACATGAATTGTCCTTTTCTAATTGTCCTACATCTATATGGGGGTTTATGATGAATGACATAAAATCTTTCTTAAGTGTACTAAGTAGGTACAAATTATAAAAAAAAGTCACTGCGCCATACATGTTACAGATGTGCTAACATGGTAGATGTGGTTTTATATATATAGGTAGAAGTAACATGTACGTGACAGATGTAGTATTGTATGTGGAGTTAGAATAGTTCATTTATTATGCTCCCCATACCCATCTTGAGGGTGTTGGTGGAAAGTGTTACAGAGGCACACAATGGGCTCAGGAACTGAACCTCACAATTCATTTAGCTAAGCAAGTTACAATCTTGATGAGTTAGTTACAAAATTCAATACACAACGTCACATCATCAATGGGCTCGAGATTGACCACAAGTACAGTTTCTAAATTATAACACATACTATACCTGATTCTTGGTGAGAGGTTGGAGGGTAGAAATAGCCTACCTAAGCCACTCTATCCTTTTCAGATGTATTTTATTGTCTCGATAAACGTAGTTGAAATTGAGAGGTAGGGGGCTCAATCCCCAGCTTCATATGACGAAGCATCATATCCCTGTCATGTTTTTAATGTTGCTGCACAATGTGTGGGTGTGCTTTGAGTGTCAAAATAATATGGAATATGATCAAAAGAGTTTGATCACAGATTCTAGCACGAATCTTCTTGATATTTGCTTAGCTATTGGCAGAGGGAATGTAAATATATACTGTAGTAGCAGATTTGACTTTACATACACCAAGCAGGATGAGGTGTGAGGTGGCAGTTCTGGTGTGGTGTAGTGGAGGGTAATACAGAATACTAAAGTACAGTATAAGTAAAGTGTAAAGTGTAGTTGTGTAATGTGTAGTTTTACGGCTTCGAGTCACAATCGGGGATCCCAGGTTTAATCCCTGGGAGGGACAGAAATGATTGGGCACATTTCCTTTCATCTAATGCAACTGTTCACCTAGCAGTAAATAGGTACCCAAGGGTTAGTCAACTGTTGTGGGGTTGCATCCTGGTGATTGTCTATAGTTCTAGGGGAGGACCTCAGTACCTAAGTTGACGTGAGGGTCAATAGCTCTAGTTGTCTCGACGAGGACAAGAAGCCAGCGATTTTTCAAAGGTCCCCCATTGGCCCCGATGATTTTTTTTTCAAGCTGTATTTTAAAATTCAGCAGTGTTTTGGCATTTACGGCTTCGGCGGGTACTCGATTGTATGAGAAACCGGGTAAATTTGTTACCTTCGGCGGGTACAAATGGGAGGGAGGGGGTTAAGATAACTTTTGACGAACCCAGACAAGCTTAGACAAATTGACCCAACAGTGAATGGGTACTTGGGGCCAGATTCACGAAACAGCTACGCACACACTTACGAACCTGTCCATCTTTTCTCAATCTTTTGCGGCTTTGTTTACAATTACTAAACAGTTAATGAGTTCCGAAGCACCAGGAAGCTGTTTATAACAATAATAATAGTCGATTGTGAAGTTTTCATCCTTGTAAACTGTTTAATAAATGTAACCAAAGCCGTCAAAGATTGAGGAAAGATGTACAAGTTCGTAAGTACTTGCGTAACTGTTTCGTGAATCTGGCCCAGGTTGTTAGTTAAACGATTTGGCGGGTCGTATTCCGGGAAAATTAGGATTAAGGACCTGCCCGACCTGCCACAGTAAAGCCCCCCCCCCCCACACACACACAACCTAAACAAGAAAATAGGCTGATATATGGATATATGTATCCAGCTACCTATAACTTCATTTAATACCCCTCATTCCATAGGATAGTTTGTTATACATGGAATGTTGGTCTTGTGCATAAAGCTCCAAAAATTTTATATGAAATTTGGAGTAATAGACAAGTTTGTCATAGCGGAAACAAAATTAAAAGAAAATGGAGACTAAAAGATGTTAAAAGAAAACGAGATCGTAATTGGTTGAAGGGAAACTACGTTATTTTTAATGTTGATTCCTACTATTCGGAGGACGACAAATTCTCGTGTTTAAGAGAGTCTTTTGAGTCTACACATTGAAAAGCGGCTAAAAAACTGAGGTATAAGATGTATTAGGTGCACATTGTAGTAGTTAGCATGGTTACTTGAGCTTATTACTATAGAGTAGAATGAAAAGCGTTTAAGAGTATTTGCTGGAAATAATATGGAAATAATAATAATATGAGGATTCCTGCATTTTAATCTATCTTTACTGAAAGTTAGACGCCATTTTGGATCTCATTTTCGTGTCCTAATTATCGAACTTACATTTGTCTCCACGGTGAGTTGGATTATATGTTAACTTTTTTTTTAGTTTAGTTCATTTATTATGCACCCCATACCCATCTTGTGGGCGGTAGTGGAAAGGGTTACAGAGGCACATAATGGGCTCAGGGACTGAACCCCACAATGATGAGTTGAGCAGCACTAATGAGTTGAGTTGTTCACTTTTTTCAATTTTGCTAGAAATTACCTACTTAAAATTATCTGTTAGATTAAGGACCTGCCCGAAACGCTATGCGTGTTAGTGACTTAACAAGACTGCGAAAACATCAGTGCTATGTACTCTCATAAACCCATTGTAGCGTCTTGTATATATAAATACATAAATACAGCTCAATACCATCCGTGTATGCGGTGCAGGCGTTCTCAAGGCCCACGCTGCTGCTCATTCGTGTCTTGGGGACATATTGGTCTCCTGTTGACGTAACGGATATTCTCAGGTTTACATTCGGAATCTAATTCGTATACGTAAGGCACTACGGGCTCACCATAGCCCGTGCTACTTGGAACTTTGTTCCAGGTAGCGAATCTTTAACAACAACAACATAATTCGTATAAAAAAGTCCAGATTTTAATTTAGGAGGACCTCGACAAGCCAAAGAATTGATGTTGTTGTTATTAAAGATTCGCTACCTGGAACACGCTACCTGGAACAATGTTCCAAGTAGCACGGGCTATGGTGAGCCCGTAGGGGTAATCAAAGAATTGAATAAGAGTCTTATCATGTAGTACTAAAGTAAGTAGTGTGTTGGGTAATGTGACAGATGCAATGGAAATTGTAAAGTAAAATTCTAATTTATATGTTGACACTTTATTTACATTTAAAATGGTTTTAATTTATTATTATTATTATTTCGCTTCAAGTGTCCCTCCAGAGAAGTCTGCGTTTGTCACTCGGTTAATTGGTCGCCAGTGTTATTAACCTCAGCACAAATACTGGCTATGAACCGCCCCCGCCAGCAGCCTCGCCCAAACATTCCACTTTGTTAATCTTTAATTAGGATTTGCGTTAGAAGCCAAGGATGCTCAGATGACCAGAGCACAGAGGACGAGCCCTCCACCTCGCCCGCCAAGTTCCTCTCTCTAAACACTCCTCTAGCCCGGGCCAATATAAACACCTGTTTTTTTTTTATTTTTTGTTCTACATTTTTTGTAATCTATTCCATTGGCAGGTGAAAATATTTTGGCTCCCCGGCAGTGTTGCCAGCACACGGCTCCACAAGAGCAGGCTAGAGCACCATGACATGGCAGTGTTACCACAAGTTGGTCTGGTATCTATCCAGCCCGTCCTCTCGTGTTGACACTACGCACGTCAAATGGTGTACTAAAATACCCGAACCTAACCCCAACCCAGCTACACACACGCGCACAGAAAACGGGAATGTTAGTCAGCCGCCGTGATTTACAGTGTGTTATATTTTGTCCCTTGGCTATTTTCACGTCAAAATGCTTTGTATTATTGGAGAGGACAGGTTGCTCTACTCGTCTCCTCTCACGCCCGACAGTTGAGAGGCGGCACCAAAGAGCCGAAGCTCGACCCCTGCAAGCACAACTAGGCAAGCACAGCTTGTGCGGTCTTGAAAATATCTGAGGCTTTTTAACTGGCATGATTTTGATTTAAGTTGGTCCATGTCTTTTATTTATGAGTATTTTGTGTGTTCATGTGAGCAGGACACGCGCACACGCACACACGCGCACACGCGCATACGCACACACGCGCACACACGCGCACACTCACACATCTGCGGCGTATGCAAGACTGGCTAACATCAGAGCCGCCTTCAAAAACCTGGGTAAGGAATCCTTCAGAACCTTGTATACCACATATGTAAGGCCAATCCTGGAGTATGCGGCCCCAGCATGGAGCCCGTACCTTGTCAAGCACAAGACGAAGCTGGAAAAAGTTCAGAAGTATGCCAATAGGCTAGTTCCAGAACTAAGAGGCATGAGTTATGAGGGAATGCTGCGAGAACGGCACCTCACGTCGCTGGAAGACAGAAGAGCTCGGGAAGACATGATCACCACATACAAAATACTCAGGGGAATTGACAGAGTAGACAAAGATTGATTATTTAACACGGGTGGTAAATGCACAAGGGGACACAGGTGGAAGCTGAGTACCCAAATGAGCCACAGAGACATTAGCAAAAACTTTTTCAATGTCATAGTAGTTAGTAAATGGAATGCACTAGGAAGTGATGTGGTGGAGGCTGACTCCATACACAGTTTCAAATGTTGATATGATAGAGCTCGAGAAGCTCAGGAATATGTACAAAAGTAGATTGACGTTGTTGTTGTTAAAGATTCGCTACCCGGAACAAGAAGTTCCAAGTAGCACGGGCTATGGTGAGCCCGCAGTAGATTGACGGTTGAGAGGTGGGACCAAAGAGCCGAAGCTCAACCCCCCGCAAGCACAACTAGGTGAGTACGCACACACACGCAGTGAAGTGTGTGTTCACAGTTAGCGATGCATGAAGTTAATTATTAATAATGAGATATAGAAAAATAGCTATTTCCATATGGTTTTGATGATTTGATTTTGTTAATTTATTATGGTATCCCATGGATGGTTATGGGTTATTATCCATTACAAAACACAATCGAATCTTCCCATAGTAGAAAAACAGCATGTCAAGGATTTGGGAATAATGATGTCAGACGATCTAACGTTTAGGGAGCATAACCAAGCAAATATTGCGTCAGCCAGAAAAATGATCGGATGGATTACGAGAACTTTCAAATCCAGGGATCCCATCACAATGGTTGTACTCTTCAAGTCACTTGTGTTGTCCCGTCTGGAGTACTGCTCAGTACTCACTTCCCCCTTCAGAGCAGGAGAGATTGCTGAAATAGAGGGAATACAAAGAACATATACGGCACGCATAGACGAGATAAAGCACCTAAATTATTGGGATCGTCTCAAAGCTCTCCAAATGTACTCTCTAGAAAGGAGACGAGAGAGATACCAAATAATATACACATGGAAAATACCGGAGGGCCAGGTCCCAAATCTGCACAGTAAAATAACAACGTACTGGTGTGAACGATATGGAAGAAAATGCAAGATTGAACCAGTGAAGGGCAGAGGTGCCATAGACACAATCAGAGAACACTGTATAAACATCAGAGGTCCGCGGTTGTTCAACGTCCTCCCAGCGACTATAAGAAATATTGCCGGAACAACCGTGGACATCTTCAAGAGGAAACTGGACTGTTTTCTAAGAGAAGTTCCGGACCAGCCGGGCTGTGGTGGGTATGTGGGCCTGCGGGCCGCTCCAAGCAACAGCCTAGTGGACCAAACTCTCACAAGTCGAGCCTGGCCTCGGGCCGGGCTTGGGGAGTAGAAGAACTCCCAGAACCCCATCAACCAGGTATCAACCAGGTATGGACCCCATTCCCATCCCGGGGGTGGTAGTGGACCCCATTCCCATCCCGGGGGGGGGGGGGCGGTAGTGGACCCCATACCCATCCCGGGGGGGGGGCGGTAGTGGAACAGGATACTCAAGCACATAATGGGGCTCAGGAACTGATACAGTTTAGAAGGAAAATTAAAGTTATAAAAAGTATAAAAATATATACTATAGATTCCACCAAAAGCTTCTGCCTGTATTTCTACATTAGGAAACTCACGATGATAACATGGTGTAATACCCATTACAGTAGTAATTACAACACAATTACTGTAAATAATGTCTGGCTCACAGAAGTACCTGCGTAGGGCTTAGCCTTTCTTTGGAGCAGGAATAGCAAAAAATACTTTAAATTAATATAGACAGTGCCAAATTTGACTTTGGCGAGTTATAGAAAATGGAAGAGCTATAAAGGTATGTAAAGAAGAGGTAGGGCTTTATTAAGTAAAGCTTCGTATATGTGAAGACTTTGATGAAACAAAATCTTCGAGTAACAGAGTTTTACTAACAAAAGTAAACGAACACTTTACAACTCAGAAGTGTTGAGTGTACCTGTGTACAAGATGAATAGCGGTGTATAAAGCAGGTTGTATATCAGGCGCAGTACTAAGTAGGGAATCAGGAAGCGGAGACTGGAGCCAGGGTACGACAGGACACAGTGACAGAGAGCAACGCCCTACAGGTTCGCGGCGGAGTGCCCAAGGTTGAGCTTCTTGGCACTGCCACCTGGGTGACGCAAGGACATCTTTCGCGCCAAAAACGCCCCTTCCCCCGACCCCCTTCCTTCCCGCGCGCGCCAAACGCTTTCTCCAAACCGCGCCTGTACTTCCCGTGCCAATAGTCTCCCGTCTTTCTGGCATGGGACGCTCTGTAGCATTCTCCAGGGCTCTGATCCTGGCGATGGGGGGGGGGGGCGATATAGAGACGGCCATGACTCACTGCAGAATATTTGAGGATTAAGGAAGTGTCAACGTAGCTACTGCGCAGTATGTGATAGTTTACTCCAATATCTTTCTTAAGTAGGAAGAAGTCTGCAATAATTTACGCGCCTATTTTGTTGAGAGGAAATCACAGCACTGATGTCAATTGGTGGGTGTCACGTAATGTTAATATTTCCTGAGTTATTACTTCTAATTAGCGTTGATGTTTGGTTATTGTTGAAGCTTAATAATAGTGTAGGTATTTGTTATTGGTGGTGGAATGTGGAGTGTGTTGGGTCCAGGGGCTCTAGGGGCTCCAGGGGGCTCTAGGGGCTCCAGGGGCTCTAGGGGCTCCAGGGGCTCTAGGGGTTCCAGGGGCTCCAGGGGCTCTAGGGACTCCAGGGGCTGCGGGGGGCTCCAGGGACTCCAGGGGCTCTAGGGGGCTCCAGGGGGCTCCAGGGGCTCCAGGGGTCTCCAGGGCCTCCAGGAGGCTCCAGGGCCTCTAGGGGCTCCAGGGGGTCCAAGGGGCTCCAGGGTCTGCAGGGGGGCTCCAGGGTCTCCAGGGCCTCCAGGGGGCTCCAGGGCCTCTAGGGGCTCCAGGGGGTCCAAGGGGCTCCAGGGTCTGCAGGGGGGCTCCAGGGGCTCCAGGGGCTCTAGGGGCTCCAGGGGGGCTCCAGGGGCTCCAGGGGGCTGCAGGGGATCCAGGGAGAACACACCCCTATGTTATGAACTTGGGGGTACTGAACACCGCTCCCAGAATGTAACAGCACTACAATAGCTTGACTATACACAATAATTCATACATTGAAGTTTATGTACTTGATGCGTTAACACTAATGAGCTTCGTGGGTTGAACTTTATGGGGGTTTATATTCGTGGAATGAAATGAATTGGCCAAGCTTCACGAACGGGCTTGATATAAAGTGTACATGGCTTAATCTAAGGTAACTAAATGAAGACTGTTCCCTCCCTCCCTCCCTCCCTTCACCCACCTCCCCCCTATCCAGTGGTTCCCACCGGGGTCCCCCTGGACCCCAAGGTGTCAATGGAACACTTACAAAGGGCCCTTGGTACTAATACTAAGTATTAACGCAATACGAACTACTTTAATACGAACACTTTAGTGAGGAGCTGAATGTCGAGACGTGTGGGTATGTCTCCGCTCATCCGTTGCCCGAGTTCACCTAGCATTCAACGGGACTCTTGGGGTTTAGCTTACTGTTTGTGGCTCGCATCCTAAGGGGGTTACTCAGATGCTGCTCATTTCCGGGATTCACTCGCATTTCCACAGGTGAGAACGTGGTTCTCCTCTGAAACTACTGCGTCGCATTTTGGACGTATTGGGAAATCAAGAGAACGGGCTGGCTGGCTGGCTGGCGGGCTTGGAGTCCGTGTATNTGCTCACTCTTTTGGCTACTTTCTTGTGCAGTAGTCTTGGTTGCCGCCTTCCCGCAGGGTAGGTGCGCGTTTCGGCCGGCATGTCATGCGCGTGCCGAGCGGAGTTTGTTTGGTATGGGCGGTGTGTGTAGTGCCGGTGTTCGTCGTCTTTTTGCTCAGTGCTTCGCCTTTCGCTCTCCCTTCCCGCGGTATGTGCCCCTTTCGTGGGGGTGTCCTGGGTCCAGTTGTGGGGAGGCCGCCGAGGTTTCCCCTGTGTCATGGGTGTGGGCGCCTTCTTCGCCTCTTCCTTGCTCTCCTGCAGGTCCGGCTTGGCTTCTTCACCTGGCGGTGCCCAGGTTCTTCTGGGCTCGGTGCCGTGTCACTTCGAGCCACGTTTGCAGGTGAGTTTCTGCGGTCTGCGTCTTTTGGCAGGGCGCTGGATGTGGGTTATATGCCTGTCTTTCTTTAGGTCTCTTTTTGTACGACTGAGACCGTTCGCACACCAGTGTCGGTCTCCTTTTTTCACCCTTCCTGTCCCACTCTTGTGCATGTCCATCCCATGCTAGGGTCATTCAGGGGTCCCACCTTTGTTAGTGTTATGTGGTGTGGGGGTTTGTGGTGTTGGTTCTGTACTCGCCTGGTAGGGCTTCTGGCTGTGCTTGCAAGGTTTATGCGCTCTGGCTTTTGGGTCCCGCCTATCTGGTAGAACTTGCGGGATAGTACCAGTGGAGTGCAGTGGTGCCATAGGCACACTCGGGGAACACTGTATATCCATCAGAGGTCTGCAGTTGTTACACGACCTCCTTGCGAGCATACGCCTTCTCGCTGGTACCTTATCTTGAGGTTAACTTGAGGTGCTTCCGGGGCTTAGCGTCCCCGCGGCCCGGTCATCGACCAGGCCTCCTGGACTGGTCATGCTGGCTGTTGGACATGGCTGCTTGCTGCCCGACGTATGAGTCACAGCCTGGTTGATCGGGTATCCTTGGAGGTGCTGATCCGGTTCTCTCTTGCACCAACCCGTCACCGCATCTTTATTACGTCAATATTGACTTCTTCGTTCCGTGCATAGGTGCCATACTAAACATAATGGTTTCCCTTAAAAAACTTCGTGGAAAACACCGACCTTACCTGACCTACTTAGTAGGTTACAATAAGCATCTTATGGTTTCGTAATTACAATTGTTACTTAACCTATTATCGGTATGCCACTGAACTCTGTGAGGGGATTGCAAGTTATGCCCCTATGGTACGGTCTGTGGACTTTCGGGGCACACTAGCTTGCCTTCGACTTAGTTATGGCCCATCCTGGTTGTGGGGAGTCTGTGGGCCTGCAGGCCGCCCCATGCGTCTTCCTGGTGGGCCTCCCTTTGGCCGGTCTAGCCTGGCCTCGGGCCGGGCTTGGGGTGTACATGAGCTCCCGGTTCCCCATCCAGCCGGTTTGGAGCGGGGTTTCTCCGCCGTCGGTCGCCTGGTAGGCGGGTTCCTGGGCCTGCTGGGTTCTGTCGTGTCTCAGTGGGCCCTGTCTGGGGTCTATCTGCTCCGTTCTCTGCCTTTGCCGGAGCGAGTTGCTCTTTACCTGTGGCATGTTGCGGTGGTGTATACTCCCCTAGTTGTGCTTGCGGGGGTTGAGCTCTGGCTCTTTGGTCCCGCCTCTCAAACGTCAATCTTATAACAGGTGTACGGTTTCCTGAGCCTATTGGGCTCTTATCGTATCTACACTTGAAACTGTGTTTGGAGTCAGCCTCCACCACATCGCTTCCTAATGCATTCCATTTGTCAACCACTCTGACACTAAAGTTCTTTCTACTGTCTCTGTGGCTCATTTGGGCATTCGGTTTCCACCTGCGTCCCCTAGGGCGTGTGCCCCTTGTGTTAAACAGCCTGTCTTTATCCACCAGGTTGTATGTTGCTACTACTGCGCGTGTGCATTAGTACCGTGTTTCGCAGTGGCGTGTCCTTACTCCTGGGTTTTTTATGCTTCTGCTCTTTCGTCCTGCCTCACCCCAGTCGTTTTCCTGGCATCTCCTTTGGTCAGTTTTGCCTGCACTTGCTGCTATGTTGGGGGACGTGGTCGGTTTCCACCACTTCATTGTTTGTGTGTTCCCTTGTTTTCCTCCTCTGCCACAGGGGTGTTCTGCGTGTGTTCCTTGGCTTCTTGGGCTTTTTTCGGCCTGTGTCCTGTGGTGTGCTTCTTTGTCTCGGTCTGTTGCTGTTGCTCGTACCTCTTGGTTCGGGTAGGGTTCTGGCGGCAACCCTTCCGCCTTCTTTGGTTTCCTTGCTTGCCCTGCCACTTGGTTTTTTGGGGTCTTGCGATGTCTCGCGTCGGACCCGTCATTTGTTCTCCTGGCGGGTTTGCTTGCTTTGGGATTTGTCTGTTCGGCAGACGTTCCATCTCCTTGTACCACCTGAGTTCGGTGGTCGCGCCCGAGATCTTCTTGCGGCTCCGCCTTTTCCTGGGCTCGGAGGGGCCTTGTCGGGGCTGCTTCCGTCTGCCTCGTGGTCTCGCCTCCGGCTGGTGGTCGGTGTCCCACCTGCGTGTTTCTCTTGGCGGCAGTATGGGGTGTTTTGGCGGTCCTTCCTTTTCCTGTACCTTCTTAGGTGGTTCCTCTTGTTAGCGTCGGCCTGGTTTTTTGGTGGGGGTTGGGGGCCGTCGTCGTGCCACATACTGTCGCCTCTCTCTTTTTGTGCGGCGCTGGCGGAGTCGCTTTGGCTTGCTTTCGGTCTTGCTTCTACACCGCTTAGTAAGCTGTCTTGTGCTTCGTTTCCCCTCCGGCCTGTTCGTGCGCCGCTTGCACCATCCTGGTTTCTGGTCAGCGTGCTCTGTCTTCTCCTCGGTTGGTAGTGCCTCTTCGGTTCCGGTTTGTTTTTCGTCGGCTCTTTTCCTTTTGGGCATTTGCCTCTGGGGTCGGGTCGCTGTGTTTTCCTGCTCCTTTGGTTTTAGCGTTTTGGTTGTTTGGGTGGTGTCCGCCTCCCGGTTCCGTCCCTTTGATCTTCCTCTGTGGGTAGTTAGCTCCGGGGAGCCGACGGGGCTCCCCCCAGAAAACCAGCGTTGAATGTAATGAAACGCCATTTTCTGGGTGAGTCCCGGAGGCTCCCCGGCAACCCTCCCTCCCTCCGGTCGGCGGTTTTTCGCGTGTCTTGACATCCAGCCTCAGAACTGATGGGTGGATAGCCGGCGTGGGAGGTCTGGGGCTCCACCTTCCCCCTCCCGGGGAGGGGGGAGCTGCGCAGACAGCGGCGCGGTGACGTGTGACGTCACACTAGTTTGCTTGTTTTTCTGTTTGGGAGTTCTATCCACTAGTTCGGATTTTGGTAGCAATTTTAACCAGAATAGGGGTTTGTTTTGGGGCGCTTACCTTTCTGGGTGCCTGTCCCGGTCGATGGCAGACATAGAATGCTTCCAACCACACGGGGGCTTCTATAGGCCATTGCTCCCCGTGCCTCTCTGAGGGGGCCCGGTTCTGGCCGTGGTCTCCGGTAGGCCTAAGAACTCCATACACATGACTGATGCCAAAGTCTGAAATTAGCATATCAGCCTGGGATAGCTCCGGGGAGCCTCCGGGACTCACCCAGAAAATGGCGTTTCATTACATTCAACGCTGGTTTTTTTTTTTGACTGCAGTTTTGTTTTATTTTTATTTGGGAAAGATATATAAAAACATTCTCTATTTGATGGCATTTATAAGTTTTCTATATATTAATATTTGTCAACCCTCTACTTTTACATAAATATATTACTTGTTCATACAATCCTGACTACGTCTCTTCATATTTATAAACAGTGTTCCAGCATTGTACATAACAGCATACAGTACTTCAGAAATACCTGTAAACTTTGAGAAGCTGATGTGCTAAACTTCACTTGAGGATAAAATCTACATCTTAATATCATGTTGATCAGTTTAAAGCACTATTGCAATAAGACTGATCATCTTGCAGTTTAGTTTAGTTAATTATTATGCAGCCCATACCCATCTGTGGGCGGTAGTGGAAAGGGTTACAGAGGCACATAATGGGCTCAGGGACTGAACCCCACAATTCATTTAGCTAAGCAAGATACACTCTTGATGAGCTAGTTAAAAAAAATCAGTGCACATCGTCACATCAACAGTGGGTTCAAGACCGACTGCAAGCACTCATAAACTTATCTTTGTCATTCACTTTTCTCTTAAGGCTGAACACCTTGCACATATTTATTAGTGTCACTGTGTCAGCTTTTTGATTCCTAGATTTCGTTTGAAATTCTACCTTCTGGTGAACACAGTTGCTGTGTTAAGTGTGTGCAAGACCAGACAACAGTCCTCACATTGCCCTTGTCATGTATGTGAAATTTGCTTCTCTTCCCAGTTGCCATCATTTGCCTGCTTCATTCCTAGAAACATATTATTTTTCGTAAACTACTCCCTACTAAAGTATTTCCATTTAAATTAGTTATGCATTTACTAATCTACAAATGGTATACAGTACTACTAACTTCTATATCATTTAACCTCCCTGAAATAAAGATTTTGATAAAATTCTAAAACAATTGTAAGATTTCACTATCTACTTGTTAACTTTAAATGATTTATATTGAAGTGGCTAGCTTCTTTTAACATAGATATTGAACAGAATTTCCTCTTGCTTTCTTCCTCTTGGCTTAATTACTGATAAAAATATGCACTGTGCAGAATTTCTTGGAAAATTTCCTTTAAAAGATTTGAACATTTTCTTCATACTCTTGCTTTACTTTATTACACAGCCTGAACTGAGGAATGATGGAATTAGTATACTGTAGTTTCTTATGAGACCTGAAAATCAGTTCCACTTCACTTAAATTGAAATGGAGTAAGATCGGCAGAGATACAAATACAATAGATAAAGTATTATTACCCCTTTGGATTCCTCAGCTTTTTAAAAGTACTGTACTACATTGTGGTGCACATGACAAAAGTACTGTACTGTACTGTACTACACTGTGGTGTGCATGACAAAAGAACTGTACTGTACTGTACTGTACTACACTGTGGTGTGCATGACAAAAGAACTGTACTGTACTGTACTACACTGTGGTGTGCATGACAAAAGAACTGTACTGTACTACTACACTGTGGTGTGCATGACAAAAGTACTGTACTGCACTGTACTGTACTACACTGTGGTGTGCATGACACAAAATACAGGGTAGTTAACAAATGAAATGGGGAAAAAATTGTGTATGGTGGTTTACTCACTGTAGGCAATTGCAGATAGCTATTAGACAGTGTCAGAATTATAGAAGTACAGTAGCTTAATACGCTAACTGAACCAAGACAATTAGAAAATTGTTAGGTGTATATACAGAAGCAAATGTAGAAATTTAAAGAGGTATTTTCATCCAGTCTACAAAGTTGATGGAGAACTGAAGCAATAAGTACAAATCTTTTTAGCTGGGGGATATAAGTATATATTGTACAGTACAGTATATGTATTCTGTATATGCCTCTTCAGTCTGCCTCTGGTAATAGCAGCTAATTAAATATGTATATAGCTTAATAACCAGTTTTGTTACATGAGAAATAACATGGAGTCTTTAGCTTGTCCATGGGGGCACACTAACCATACTGTACGTATTTTCAAATGATAAAGGCAAACACTTGAGAATTAAAATACAAAAATAATTTTCATTGTTTTGTAATCAATTTTTCATTTATCCAGTTTATTGTTGTTCATAAAGTTTTTTAGTTAACTTTGTCATAAGTGTCATAAATGACAATTGCACAGTTAGAAAAGCAAAGCTTTGTCATAATTCTGTTTTATGCAAGCTTTTTTTTGTATAATATGCATTGCCGTGAGTTACAGAAATCGTTGTTATGAATATTTGATTATTCAGGACAATATGTGGCTCAAAGATGGTCCCCCAGTGTATGGTAGAGGGTCCTAAAATGGTGCAGTATGTGATCAGGTGTTCCTAGATGGTGTAGTGTGTAATAGGGGATCCCAAGTTGGTGCAGTAAAGTAATAAGGTATAATACCATGATGGTGTAGTGTGTAGTATGACTTGTGAGCTGGTTGAACATTGACTATAGCTGGTTACATAGGCCCTGGGCTTACATGTCTTACCTAATTAGACTAGAAATAGGCTGTAATCTTACGAGTAGTTCATGTTGTTGAATGTATATGGCAATGAACTTCCTTACTATTCAGTAAATACTTAAGTAAATATTTTGACTTATCTGTCAGATGTATTTGGAAATATTTTATTTTTGTTGTTAGAATCTTGCAGAATGATTTTGGTAACTGTTATGCCAGATATTTGAAGATGGCAGCTTGTAGGATATATGGATGCAATGCAACATATATAAGTATATATAAGAGATGTTACTTTCCCAATTTTGCTTGTGTCTTACAGTTATGAATTATATACATCTGCACTTTGGGTATTTTGTATGTATTATTATAATCTGTGAGTTTTGAGGGTCTAATTAATTTCCTATTCATAGTTGAAGTAGTTCTTGTGGCAATACGACCAATGACATTAATACTACAGTTAGTTAGTTTAGTTAATTATTATGCACCCCATACCAATCCTGTGAGCAGTAGTGGAAAGGGTTACAAAGGCACATAATGGGAACCTCCAAAAATTCCTTTAGCTAAGCAAGTTACAGTCTTGCTGAGCTAGTTATTACAGTAAGGGTATATTTCCACTTGACCTCTGACATCCTAGAGTGAACTAACCTCTCATAGCCAAAACTTTAGCATGTATGATCCACTGACTTCAAACACAATAATTGACATAGTTGTTGGTCTTGGCTCATGTACACATACAACAGGAAAGCTAATGTACTGTACTTTCAAAACAACTTGTTTCATTAATTAAAAAAAATTAACTAACTTTTTAAGCTGAGAGAACGTAGAGTTCTCAGTATTTAATATACCTTACTTCTTTATACTAGTACTGAAAGGTAAATGAGAATCACCATTCATTCACGTTGTGATCTTCATAAACACTCCTCACTGGAGACACAAATTGCATGGAACATCTTGGAGGTGTTCCACATAAGTCACAAACACTCACAAGCATGCCACAGTACTGATGACCCACACCCATCCTATCTAATTAATCTGATCCACTACTGTCTAATCTACCTAATTTTTTCTAAAATTTTTGAACTCTAACAAATCTGACTATATCTAGACAAACAAATAATTAAAACTACCTAAACCTAACATAACATTTAGACTAGCAAAACCTAACAACCTAGTCACACTTGAAATATTCAAATATTCCTGAGGTGCACCTCACAAGTTTACAGTCAAGATACTCAGCGTGCAGTGTTTCATGTCTTTAATTTTAGTTTCACACATTTTCCCAGAACTTAAAAAACCATTCGATCTCTCAACAGGACTATTATCATCATCATGATCGGTCAATGGCAAGTCCCGTGTCAACTCCGTCTTCAACGCCTACACTCCCGGGCCTGCTAGGTCATGTGAAAATCAAGAAGGAAGTTCTAGATCACCCTCATGACTCCTGTAAAGGTAAATACAAGATATACTGTATAGTATCTGAATGTTGATATCAGTATGCAGTTCATAGAGCAGATGGAAAATGCAAATACAGTACTGGATATAGTAGAATGGTGTATGCAAGGGGAGGAATGGGAAGGTGGTTTGCCCTCCAAGATAAAAGCATAGAATTTGTGAATGTACGATGATTTATAAAATATCGGCAACTCTTGTTTTGTCTCTAAAGGTGTTATCTGTTCAATGTTTTTTCATTAAATTACCAAACAAAATTGAATACTGCTAGTACAGTTTTGTTTACAGTAATAGCTTCAGTTTATTTGTACCCCTTTTCCTACAAAGTGAATTCTTGGGTATACAACTGATATGATGTTCGTTTGTTCACTCGTTAGTTCAGTCATGCATGAGTGCATATATGTGCTAAGAACTACAATTAAGACTTAACATTTTAGCCAGCTTCTACTCATATCAGCAAGGAACACTCACTGTACTCTCGGATGCCTGAATCATAATCTAGTTGAACCGTATTTGTTAGCTCCAATATTTACATGAATTGTCCTTTTCTAATTGTCCTACATCTATATGGGGGGTTTATGATGAATGACATAAAATCTTTCTTAAGTGTACTAAGTAGGTACAAATTATAAAAAAAAGTCACTGCGCCATACATGTTACAGATGTGCTAACATGGTAGATGTGGTTTTATATATATAGGTAGAAGTAACATGTACGTGACAGATGTAGTATTGTATGTGGAGTTAGAATAGTTCATTTATTATGCTCCCCATACCCATCTTGAGGGTGTTGGTGGAAAGTGTTACAGAGGCACACAATGGGCTCAGGAACTAACCTCACAATTCATTTAGCTAAGCAAGTTACAATCTTGAAGAGTTAGTTACAAAATTCAATACACAATGTCACA
>WNGS01099350.1:21416-33200 GCA_020271785.1 Procambarus virginalis
TTTCTTAAGTAGGAAGAAGTCTGCAATAATTTACGCGCCTATTTTGTTGAGAGGAAATCACAGCACTGATGTCAATTGGTGGGTGTCACGTAATGTTAATATTTCCTGAGTTATTACTTCTAATTAGCGTTGATGTTTGGTTATTGTTGAAGCTTAATAATAGTGTAGGTATTTGTTATTGGTGGTGGAATGTGGAGTGTGTTGGTCCAGGGGCTCTAGGGGCTCCAGGGGGCTCCAGGGGCTCTAGGGGTTCCAGGGGCTCCAGGGGCTCTAGGGACTCCAGGGGGCTCTAGGGGCTCCAGGGACTCCAGGGGCTGCGGGGGCTCCAGGGGCTCCAGGGCCTCTAGGGGCTCCAGGGGGTCCAAGGGGCTCCAGGGTCTGCAGGGGGGCTCCAGGGGCTCCAGGGGCTCTAGGGGCTCCAGGGGGTTCCAGGGGCTCCAGGGGGCTCCAGGGGATCCAGGGAGAACACACCCCTGTGTTATGAACTTGGGGGTACTGAACACCGCTCCCAGAATGTAACAGCACTACAATAGCTTGACTATACACAATAATTCATACATTGAAGTTTATGTACTTGATGCGTTAACACTAATGAGCTTCGTGGGTTGAACTTTATGGGGGTTTATATCGTGGAATGAAATGAATTGGCCAAGCTTCACGAACGGGCTTGATATAAAGTGTACATGGCTTAATCTAAGGTACTAAATGAAGACTGTTCCCTCCCTCCCTCCCTCCCTTCACCCACCTTCCCCCCTATCCAGTGGTTCCCACCGGGGTCCCCCTGGACCCCAAGGTGTCATTGGAACACTTACAAAGGGCCCTTGGTACTAATACTAAGTATTAACGCAATACGAACCACTTTAGTGAGGAGCTGAATGTCGAGACGTATGGGTAAGTCTCCGCTCATCCGTTGCCCGAGTTCACCTAGCATTCAACAGGACTCTTGGGGTTTAGCTTACTGTTGTGGCTCGCATCCTAAGGGGTTACTCAGATGCTGCTCATTTCCGGGATTCACTCGCATTTCCACAGGTGAGAACGTGGTTCTCCTCTGAACTACTGCGTCGCATTTTGGACGTATTGGGAAATCAAGAGAACGGACTGGCTGGCTGGCTGGCGGGCTTTGGAGTCCGTGTATATTTTATATTGAAGACAAACAGTATTTGTCTTTTGAACCTCTACACATCAGAGTTGTTGTGTGTGTGAGTGTGTGCTCATCTGTTTGTGCTTGCAGGATCGAACTTCAGCTGTTGGGCCACGGTTGTTTAATGTAATGACTTCTGACCTATTTCTCTATAAGATCTACTTTTGGAACTGGGAATGTGCGTGTTTCCTCTTTGTATTTTCTATTTTCTCACACACACACACACACACACACACACACACACACACACACACACACACACACACACACACACACACACACACACACACACACACACACATACACACACACACACACACACACACACCACACACACACACACACACACACACACACACACACATACACACACACACACACACACACACACACACACACACACACACACACACACACACACACACACACACACACACACACACACACACACAGACAAGGACAAACTATTCAACACTGGGGGGACGCGAACAAGGGGACACAGGTGGAAACTGAGTACCCACATGAGCCACAGAGACGTTAGAAGGAACTTTTTCAGTGTCAGAGTAGTTAACGGATGGAATGCATTAGGCAGTGATGTGGTGGAGGCTGACTCCATACACAGTTTCAAGGGTAGATATGATAGAGCCCAGTAGGCTCGGGAATCTGTACACCAGTTGATTGACAGTTGAGAGGCGGGACCAAAGAGCCAAAGCTCAACCCCCGCAAGCACAAATAGGTGAGTACACACACACACGCGCACACACACACACACACACACACACACACACACACACACACACACACACACACACACACACACACACACACACACACACACACACACACACACACACACACACACACACACACACACACACACATCCCCAGGAAGCAACCCATAGCAACTGTCTAACTCCCAGGTACCTATTTACTGCTAGGTGAACAGGTGCATCAGGGTGAAAGAAACTACCTATTTGTTTCTGCCTCGGCCGCGAATCGAACCCGAGCCCTTAGGACTAGACCCCCGAGCACTGTCCACTGCGTCGCGAGGCTCCTGTGTGTGTACACACCTAGTTGTGCTTGCGGGGGTTGAGCTCTGGCTCTTTGGTCCCGCCTCTCAACTGTCAATCAACTGGTGTACAGGTTCCTGAGCCTATTGGGCTCTATCATATCTACACTTGAAACTGTGTAAGGGGTCAGCCTCCACCACATCACTGCCTAATGCATTCCATTTGTTAACTACTCTGACACCGAAAAAAAGTTATTTCTGATATCTGTGGCTCATCTGGGCACTCAATTTCCACCTGTGTCCTCTATTACATATGCCCCCTGTGTTAAATAAATTATCTTTATCCTATCAATTCCTCTGAAAATTTTGTATATGGGGATCATGTCTCCCCTAACGTTTCTTTCTTCTAGCGACGTGAGGTTTAGTTACCATAGTCTCTAATCGTAGCTTATACTCTTCAGCTCGGGTACTAGTCTGGTGGCAAACCTTTGAACTTTTTCCAGTTTAGTCTTATGCTTGACTAGATATGGACTCCTTGCTGGAGCCGATACTCCAGGATTGGTCTGACATATGTGGTATACAAAGTTCTGAATGATTCCTTACACAAATTTCTAAAGGCCGTTCTTATGTTAGCCAAGCTGGCATATGCCGCTGATTTTATTCTCTTGATATGGACTTCAGGAGACAGGTCTGACGTGATATCAACCCCCAGGTCTTTCTCTCTCTCTGACTCTTGAAGAGTTCATCTCCCAAATGATACCTTGTATCTGGTCTCCTGCTCACTATATCTATCTTCATTACATTATATTTGCTTGGGTTAAACTCTTAACTACCACTTGTTCGACCATTCCTGCAGCTTGTCCAGGTCTTCTTGAAGCCTCAAGCTGTCCTCCTCTGTCTTAATCCTTCTCATAATTTTGGCGTCGTCAGCAAACATTGAGAGGAATGAGTCTGTACCCTCTGGAAGATTATTTACGTATCTTGAACTCACCTGGTTGTGTCTGCAGGGGTTGAGCTCTGGCTCTTTGGTCCCGCCCGTGTGTGTGTGTGTGTGTGTGTACTCACCTAGTTGTACTCACCTAGTTCTGTTTGCGGGGGTTGAGCTCTGGCTCTTTGGTCCTGCCTCTCAACCGTCAATCAGGGGCTCATAATATGTGTGTGTGTGTGTGTGTGTGTGTGTGTGTGTGTGTGTGTGTGTGTGTGTGTGTGTGTGTGTGTGTGTGTGTGTGTGTGTGTGTGTGTGTGTGCGCACGCGCGTGCGGCGGGGAAGGGTGGGGAGGGGGGAGGGGAGCAGTGTGGCAGCAGCCTAAATGTGCGTATGGGTTTTCGTGTATGGTAACCTGACCTAATATGGCCAAGTCGGGTGACTATGACGGAGTGTGACAGTCACCTGGCCGCCCCATGCCACCTGGCTGCCACCTGGCACGGGGTCCTTGTCGGCCTGGCGCCGGCGTCACTCTCCGCACCTGTGGTGACACGTGACGTTACCTGTGGTGACACGTGACGTTACCTGTGGTGACACGTGACGTTACCTGTGGTGACACGTGACGTTACCTGTGGTGACACGTGACGTTACCTGTGGTGACACGTGACGTTACCTGTGGTGACACGTGACGTTACCCGAGGTGACACGTGACGTTACCTGTGGTGACACGTGACGTTACCTGTGGTGACACGTGACGTTACCTGTGGTGACAGTGACGTTACCTGTGGTGACACGTGACGTAACGTGGTACACTTGGGTGACACGTGACGTTACCTGTGGTGACACGTGACGTTACCTGTGGTGACACGTGACGTTACCTGAGGTGACACGTGACGTTACCTGTGGTGACACGTGACGTTACCTGAGGTGACACGTGATGTTACCTGAGGTGACACGTGAAGTTTACCTGTGGTGACACGTGACGTTACCTGAGGTGACAGTCAGGTCTTCAAGCGACTCACGAGAAGGTCTCCAAATACCTAGGTAAGGAGTTTCAGTTCTTGAGGCGTTGTGGAGGCATGTTGAGGTGTCTTGGGAGGTACTGGGTGCTTGGGAGGTCACCGAGTCTGGGAGGCAAGACTTCTCACGGTCAGCGAAGTCGCAAGTCTTCCTGAGAGTCCAGATCTTATACGTTTTCTTAGGTCTTCCCTACCCCCAGGAGGCCTGGTCAGAGACCGGGCCGCGGGGACCATGAACCCCAGAACCACCGCAAGGTAACTTGTCTCTGTCAGTGACGTGAGGTTCAACTCCTTTGGGTCTTTTCCTCTAACTCTGCATTCTCAACTCTCTTTCTAAGACTACTCTGGTGACATACCTCTGGACCCCCCTCTTGATTACCTTTGTGTTAAGGATTTATAGGATTTCCTTGAGGATAAGGATTTCACGCTGGCGCTGCATATTCAGAACTGGTCTAACATATGTGGTGTTCATTGTTCTGAAGACTTCGTGTCTAAAAAGGAACAAATGAATGAATTTCAGAATTCTAAAGACAGTTCATAAGTGTGTACATGCCTTTCAGCCACCTATTATCTTGTAGGTTGAGAATAATATTGCCTCGTTTTCTTTATGATCTAAGGGTTGAGAACTAGTTCCATAATCTGAGTTCCCAGCTTCCAATCATGTCCCTCGTTCTGTTACTATTCCGTGTGAACATTTCAATCTATTTTCCACTTTGTCCAATTCCTCTGAGTATTTTATACGTTCCTATTAAATCCCCCCTCTCCCTTTTTTCTCGTGTCGTAAGGTTCAGTTCCGTCAGGCGCTCTTCCATATCCCATCCCTCGTAACTCTGGGACAAGCCTCGTCGCAAACATCTGAACCTTTTCCAGTTCCTTATGTGTTTCTTCAGGAGGGACTCCATGATGACGCACGGCATACTCTAAGACTGGTCTCATGTATGCAGTGTAAAGCACCCTACAAGCCTCCTCACTAGGTTTCTGAATGATATTCTAAATTTTGCCAGTGTAGAGTACGCTGCTTCGTTATCCTATTTATATGTGCATTAGGAGTTAGATTAGGTGTTACGTTCACGCCCAGGTCTTCTTCTCGCGTCGTCACAGGTAGGCTGTTCCCCTTCATTGTGTACTGTCCCTTTGGTCTCCTAATCACCTGATCCCATTTTCCATAACTTTACATTTACTCGTGTTGAACTCCAAGTAGCCACTTCTTGGACCATCTCTGCAACCTGTCCCGGTCCTCTTGGGGATCCTACAATCCTCATCTGTCACCACCCTTTCATTAATTTTGCGTCATCAGCGAACACTAACATGAAGGATTCTACTCCTGGAAACATATCATTGACGGTAAATTAGAAATAATTTGGCCCCAGCACCGATCCTTGAGGCTCTCCACTCGTCTGTTCGCCAGTCCGACTTCTCGCCCCTTACCATTACTCCCTGGCTCCTTCCTGTTAGGAGGTTCCTTACCCATGCGAGTGCCTTCCGCTTACTCCTGCCTGCATATCAAGTTTGAATTGCAGTCACATGTGTGGTACTGTATCGAAGGCGTTTTGGCAGTCTAGAAATATGCATTCTGCCCAACCTTCTCTGTCATGCCTTATCCTTGTTTTATGATAGAATTCCACAAGGTTTGTTAGGCATGTTTCCCCTGTCCCAGACCCCATGTTGGTGCTTGTTTACAAAACCAGTGCTCTCCGAGGTGCTCAACAAGTCTTAGAATAATTATGTCTTTCAAGTATTTTGCAGGAGAGGCTGTGTCAGTGATAAGGGTCTGTACTTAGTGCCTCCTTCCTCTCGCCCTTCTTGAAATCGGTACGGACAGGTTGCCTCCTTCCAGGCAACTGGGCCAATTCTCCCGACTAAGTGACTCATTAAAGATAATGGCCAGAGGCACGCTGAGAGCCTTGCGCTGCATCTTTTAGTATCCTTGGTGATACTTTATCTGGTCCAACCGCTTTAGTTGCATCCCGTGTTGTCAACTGTTTTCATTTCCTCCTCTGCGGTCACCTCTATGTCTGATAGTCTTTCATCTAGGTAATCTCTTCTAACAAGGGGAGCTGCTCAGGCCTCGGTCTGTGAACGCTCCATGGAAACTTGCATTTCAGTGCCTCACAGATTTCCTTGTCACTTTCTGTATATGCCCCATCTGTTTTCCTCAGTCTTGTTATTTGGTCATTTACCGACATCTTCCTTCTTATATGACTATGTTAGTAATTTAGGTTTGTTTCCCTTTTGAGTGTGTGTGTGTGTGTGTATGTGTGTGTGTGCGGTGCGTGTGCGTGCATGTCAAACAAGCAGCCCCCCCCCAGGGAACAGCGTCCCCATCTCCCACCTTACTCAGGCACTTCCGGGTACAGACACCTGTGGTGGGGGTGGTGTTGGTGGTGGTGGTGGTGGTGATGGTGGGCCTGGCAACTCTGGCTGCTGTTTTACTTCTCCTTCTTGTCCTTCTTATTGTTGTTATTGTCCTTGTTGTTCTTGCTGTTATTTTTGTTTTGTTTCCTTATGTTGTTCTTTTTGTTTTACTTGTTATGTTTTCTTGCTATTGTTGCTTATTGTTACTGGTGTTGGATGTTGTGTTGCTGCTGTTGTTTGGTGTGCTTGAAACGCCCTCACAGCGCCTACACAAACTTCATGTTAGTATTATTAACATTGAGAGCCTGGTTAGAGGCGGCCCACACCCCCACAGCAGTCATACTGAAAAGCCACTTTTGTAATAAGTTGTTTTAGAAAACGAACTGTATAATATGGCAGCCTCTGAAGACCATAGAACACCCAATACCGACTCTAATATCTCTTTTCCTTACATACGCTAGCGAATGGTTAGGTTTAGGGGAGGGTTAGGTTAGTTTAGGGGAGGGTAGGTTAGGTTAGGGGAGGTTAGGTTAAGGCTGGGTTGGGCTAGGGCTGGGTTGGGCTAGGGCTGGGTTGGGCTAGGGCTGCGTTGGGTTAGGTAGGGCTGGGTTGGGTTGGGATGGGTTAGGGCTTGGGTAGGTAGGGCTCGGTTGGGTTAGGGGAGGGTTAGGTTAGGGCTGGGTTCCGTTTTTGGGCTAGGTTGAGATTTTATTATTTTAGCCACCCCCTATCCCCCCCCTCTCTCTCTCAAACTTTAATGCATTCAGATTCTTATTTTGTGTTTGGTTATTTCGTTTTTTATACAAAGTGGTTCAAGATTACAACAAACTTTCCAATATGTTGAAATACTTTGGTCTCCCACCTTCCACTCTCCATTTTCAATTCAGTGCAAATTCGGTTTCCGTTTTTTTTTATTTGCATAGCACTTCTTAAATGACATGGTGTACTTTGTACCACTCTCCAGGATATATTGTGGGCGTTTAAACAAGCCTTTCCCTGTTGGGTTGAAGCTGAGAACATTCCGTGTAGGTTCTTATATACCAGGTACTTGTCAGTCGTGACTAAAGAGTTAGAGGGGCCCTGCTTCTCCTCTCCTTCAACATCTTAGATGACGGGGGGTTATTAGGGTTGATTGTCGCAAGGAAGTGAGCAGGTAATATCTGGTTGTTTGTTGTGCCTGTGTGTCTGTCTGTCCTGGCTAATTTAGTGGAGGCAGCTTACAGCAATGGTAAAGGAATGCGGGGTAAACATATTTCCAAGAATACCTGCGAGTTAGTTATAGGCGAAGGCGGAGGAAAACACGAGTTTCCCCCCCCCCCCCTCTTGCTACCCCAACAGTCCCTGGCCTGGGGGACCCACCAAGCCCTCTACCGCACACACCCGCTCCACCCGCAACACCCCTCAACACCCCCGCTCACACCCAATCACACACCCGCAACCACCCGCGCACACCCACACCCCCTCACGCCACCCTCTCACAAGAGAACCCACCACACACCCGCGCACCCCCAAACACCCCGCCACCCACAGGCACAACAGGCAACCACAGCCCGCCGTCTCAACAACACACCACCCGCACTACACACACAACCCCAAAACCTCCACCCACACACCCACCCGCGCACACCGCAAGCCACACCCGCGCACAACCCACACTACCCTCGCGCCGAGCACACACACACACACACACCACACACACACACACCACAAACACCACACACCAAAAACACACACCAACCGAACACACACACACACACACCCTCTCACCATCCCCCGCGCAAAAAACCAGCGAACCAAACAAAGACGCAAGCATACACGACGCATACACAGCTAAAACGAAGGGTAGTACCCTTGCGCCGCTCAGCCCGCGCCCCTCGCGAGCAGGCAGCGCCGGGGAGGGAAGAGCGCCCAGCTCGCCCTGGCGCCCGAGCGCCCTCGCGCACCAGCTCAGCCCGCGAGCCCTGCCCGTAGAGAGGTATTTCTCAGCTTTCAAAACATAATGTCGAAGCAGGACAGCACCAGGAAGTAAAATGATTCAGTGTTCCCTCACCTTCCACCCATCATCACTGCCTCCCCCCCCGTCCCTCCTCATACCCATCTCCCTCCTCAAACCCCTACTCCCCTCTCCCCCCCCCTACCCGCCCAGAAACATAAGATAGAGCCAAGTGTACCACAAACTACAAGGAATCAGGGATGTCTTGGTCTAATCGGGTATTGAAAAATTCAACACCTTGCGCTTGGTGGTATGGAGGTGGGGGTGGTGGGGTAGGTGGGGTAGCGTGGTCGTCTCATGTGATGGTTTGGGGGGGGGGGGATGAGTGTGTGGTTGTGCAGAGTGGAAGCTGGTCATGGTTGTGTTGGGGGGGGGGGGGAGAAGGATAGGTATGGTGGTAGTGAAAATGATGTTAT
This sequence comes from Procambarus virginalis, assembly GCA_020271785.1. Classification (NCBI taxonomy): domain Eukaryota; kingdom Metazoa; phylum Arthropoda; class Malacostraca; order Decapoda; family Cambaridae; genus Procambarus; species Procambarus virginalis. The sequence goes on from WNGS01099350.1 coordinate 30,275, forward strand.
CTTGGTAGGGGTGGCTGGCGACGGTGGTGCGTGTTTTGGTGGGGTAGTTACGGGATGGTGATAGTGGTGATGGTGGTAGTGGTGATGGTAGTAGTGGTAGTGGTGATGGTGACTAGTGGTGATCGGTAGTAGTGGTAGTGGTGCATGGTGGTGGGGTGGGTAGCGATGATGTTGGTGATGGTGGTAGGTTTGGGTGGTGGGTGTGGGTAGCGGTAGTGCATGGTGGTAGTGGTGGTAGTGGTGATGTAGCGGTGTTTACATAACACGGTGCCTGTCAGGGGAGTGCTCCTTCTCCCCAGCTTACTAAGCCCCGTGAACCTGTCGCCTCTGTTTACCTGGGCCCAGATAACCCCAGCCACACACACACACACCACCAGTAAGTGTGGTTGATGTGAAGAGAGGTGACCACTAGAGAGCACTAAGTCAACACACGCTCCATACACACTTGTAATGGAGACATGACACCCCAGATGGCTGTGGAACTTGTACACGACGTGACCGGAGGGTGGATAGGTGGCTGGACTGGATATGTGGATAATAGCAACGAGGACTGAGGGAGTTAGAGGAGCGCAGGAGCCCAGAAAGGGAGGGAGGGCAGAGAGGGTAGGGAGGGAGAGATAAGAGGGGTAGGGAAGGAAGGGGAGAGAGGTGTAGAGGGTAGGGAGGGAGAGATAGAGGGTAGGGAGATGAGGGATAGAGGGTAGGGAGGGAGGGAACGGGGGAGGACGACGGAGGGATAGAGGGTAGGGAGGGAGGGAAGAGAGGGGATGGGCAACTATCCACCTCTAATTCAACGCAGTCTGTAGGACAACTCACCCTGTTATGTGACCGTCCACAGACCCCCCCTTCAATCCCACCTCACCCTATCCCCCCCCCTATACACCTTTCCCTCCCCCCATCCCCCTCAAAAGGGCAATGTGTATTCACCTAGTTGTATTCACCTAGTGTGCTTGCAGGGGTTGACTCTGACTCTTCGGCCCGCATGCTCAACTGTCATTCAATGTGTATTAACCTACTTTTTTTCCCACACCACGCGCGCACACACCACCCCAGACGCAGCCGTGACAGCTGGACCTAACTCCCAGGTACCATTTACTGCCTTGGTAACAGGGGCATTCTGGGTGAAGAAACTTTGCCCATTTGTTTCTGCCTGGTGCGGGAATCGAACCGAGCCCACAATGCGAATTACGAGTCCGGCGCGCAATCCACCAGGCTACCATGCCCCTATGGTAGTGTGTGTGTGGTGTGTGTGTGTGTGTGGTGTGAGTGAGTGGAGTGAGTGAGTGGAGGTGAGTGAGTGAGGTGAGTGAGTAAGAGAGAGAGAGGAGAGAGAGAGGGCGAGAGAGAGGAGAGAGAGAGAGAGAGAGAGAGAGAGAGAGAGAGAGAGAGAGAGAGATGAGAGAGTGAGTAGAGGAGAGAGAGAGAGAGAGAGAGAGAGAGAGAGAGAGAGAGAGACGAGAGAGAGAGCGAGAGAGGGGGGGGGGAGGGGGGTGACACCACACACACACACAAGATAAATGTAAACAAGATGAGCCGAGACCAAACAAGGCAGGAAGCTAGGACTGGGTCACTAGTTCAGACAGAGGTCACCCCTTGTTCCCCCGTGTCCCCCTCCCCTCTCTCACCCCCTTCCCCCTCTCACTCCTTCCCTCTTCCCCCTCCCTCCTCTCTCTCTCTCTCCTACCCTTCCTGTCTAATCTCACCCGGGAATGACAGCCCGGTCGCCTCCTTTCCATTTAAAGGAAATTTTAGCAAAATAGCATGACTATATGACCCTTCCAGAGTACTGGTGGAATTACTACAGCCCAGTACAAGAACCTACTTGCGGGGGGGGGAGGGAGGGTGCAAGGGTGGTGTGGGGATGGCGGTACAGTGGTGCGGTACAGTGGTGCTACAGCTTGTGTAGAAGATGGTTGACGCAGGTACAGTGGTACTACAGCTTGTGTAGAAGATGGTTGACGCAGGTACAGTGTGGTAGTGGCACAAGCACTGTGAGTATGATTAAGAACGACACAAAGTGCCATCCACTAAACTACCACGCTGTTCTCAACCCCCTCCTTCCCTCCCCTCAGATTTCCCCTCTACCCCTTACCTCCCCCTCAACACGCTTCCCCCCCCCCCACTTGGCATGACTGGGATGGCATCGGTGCCAAAAGTGACTCACCATCGCCAGGAGAGCCATGACCTGCTAATTACCTGTGGCACTCACCTGGTCACCCCCAAGAGTGTGACCCACACTCCCCCCCCCCACCCACAATCCTCGGATTACAACACCCCCCCCCCATCATGCCAACAAATATCTGGGTTGACAATCATTAAGAGAGAGAGAAGGGCAATGATTGGCTGGGTGGCGGGTCAGGTGCTTGGCACGGGACTGGCACTCCTGCATGGCGGTTACCGAGCCTCAGGTGGCGCGTACAGGTGAGCTGGCACTGGAACCAGCCGTGGGGCCAGATAGGGCTCGAGATATAGGGCGGAGCTGGAGTATGGGAGGGAGGAAGGTGGTGGGGAAACACTGGAGCCTGTGTGGATAATGTGGATAATATAGCGATATATGACCACGTGGGGAACCGCCCCCCCCCCTTCCCCTTCCCCCAGTTACCCCACCCCTCAAGCCTCCCTACGCCCCAGTCAACCAACCCAGAAGGGAGGCTACGCAAATAAATATAAAATAAATAAATATATATATATTATATATAATATATATATATATATATATATAGTATATATATATAATATAATTATATATATATATATATATATATATATATCATTATATATATATATATATTTATATATATATATACCCCCAAGCAGAGGATTGGAATCCGAACCTTGTGAGCATAAAACCAAAATGTTAAGAAGTACAGAGATTTTCAACAAGTCTGGTGCCAGAAATAAGAGATTAAACTATGAGGAGAGGCTA
>WNGS01099356.1:0-11218 GCA_020271785.1 Procambarus virginalis
TGGCACGAGGGGGGAGGCGGGACCAGTTGTCTGCTCTGGGGAATTCATTAAGTGCCCTGATTACCGAGGTTGCTAATGACTTGTCTCTCCTGGGCGGTAATGCTAGGCATGCATTCCAAATAGAAGGAGATTGTGCCACGATGACGAGGTTCTGGGAGCATTGTTGACCTTTGTCAGCAGACTGGTGAGTTTGGCTGCTGCTGGTGACGGGCAGCCTTGGGATGTGGGGCAAGGTCCTGGTGGACGTCGCTTTGACTGCTTCAAGCGATTATCTGCTGAAATGAAGTTGAGGGAGGTATGTTCCTCGCTCCTGCAGCAGGTTGTCCATCGTCACTGCCCCGGGGCAGGCGCCTAGACCCTAGACAACCACCTGAATTGACAGAATGACAGCGGATAGTTCCATCTCCATTGAGACGATACCGTCTGCCACACACTTGACAGTTTCCTCTTGGTTGGTCGTCTTCTTGGCTGGAAAGAGGCTGTGTGTCAGGTGCGACATGTGCCATGCCTAGATGTGATGACACCTGGCTGCCCACTGAGTGCACCCTCTCCTTCCCGGGTGGAGAGTAACACGGCAAGCATTACCCTCCTGGGGGAGTTGGCATGGCCTGGGCACCGTGTGTGGGTAGGCTGTGTGTTGATGGGCGGCTGGCTGGGTCGGGCGCAGGTAGCGGGTGGGGAAGATGGCGGGCGGGGGTGGTGGAGGGGGGCACGCGAGGGAGGCCGCCGTCACACTTGTTACACACTGTCAACACTCGGGAAATCACACTTGTTACACACTATCAACACTCGGGGAAATCACTAGTGCACTTTGTTTTTAACACTACACTCACCGATTTGGTTATGAACGCACTAACTTTCCACTAACATCACTGTAGGCAGCTCGAGAGCCTCCCCCTCACTCCCCCTCCCCCCGCCTGGGGGCTGGTGGGTGGCGGCACTGAGACGGCGGCGACCCTCCCCTCACCCTCACCCATACACTGTACCTGCCTCGCCATACACAAAGCTCAGACAACGCACCTTTCTACGTTCATTGTGTGGAATGAAGGAGATACGGTTCTTCTTGTCACCCCCGGGCCTTCAGCAGGTATTCTTACCTACATGGGTCAAGTCTTGGCTGGCTCAGGCATCGTGATCAACGTTGATATTGGTTTAAGCGTAGGACCTTGCTCACCACGTGTCCGTCCCCCTCTCCCTTCTCTCTCTCTCTCTCTCTCTATATATTTCCACATACGTTTCCCTGTATATATATATATATTATATATATATATATATTATATATATATATATATAATATATATATATATATATATATATATTCAACTATAGAACACTTTCCCACCAGGAGACTCGAACCCTAGCCAGCACAGAAGCCTTCCAGCCACAGGCATGGCAGGTAACGCCTTAACCCACTCCACCACACTTAGACCCTTAAAAGAGATGGTAATTTTGGGGCATTCAACACTCCAAAGATCACCACCTCCCAAGAGCACCAGAGCTAGTGAGGGGTCAAATTTACGTTTTTTTTTTTTCATCAAGTCCCTGTTGAATATGGAATACACTGTGTCTATATGTGTCTATATATGTATATATATATATATATATATATATATATATATATATATATATATATATATATATATATATATATATATATATATAATATATATATATATATATATATAAATATATGCAATAATGATAACAAATATATATATATATATATTATATATATATATATATATATATATATATATATATATATATATATATATTATATATATATATATATACATTAGGGGTACCACCTCTGGTGCAATTGCAGGGACCCACATCCTCGAAGAAGAAAACAAGAGCATTCAGAGAAGATCTTGTGGATTCTCACTGAATGCTTAATTCTTTTCTTCTCCTACCACCCCTATTATTTTTTTGTATGTTTTGTTTTATTATTGCAATGCTACAGTTTACAGAGAACACACACACACACACACAAATATATAACAATTAAACAATCAGTGTTCGAAGACCTCGTCCAGCTCCTCGAGGTTGGGTGCGTACCCAGGATACAGCACGCATTTCCCCTCTGTACTGCGACACTGAGGCGCTGGAATAGGAAACTGGCTGCTCGTGGGTCTCTAGTTTTCCCAATGAGTTCCTCACTAACCTCCTTTAAAAACTTGAGTGCACATTTACCCCAGGCGCCCAGAGTCTCTGAGCCTATCGGCACGAACCTGTAACAACGTTCTAGGTCTCTGTACTTGTGGATTTTCTGGGTCTCCCTGAAGGTGGCTGCCCCACCTCCCTCCGCTGAGCTGTAACGTAAATAGGTATCAGCCAATGTAGATGCACAGGTGTAATCCCATACGACCTGTTTACCTTCCCTCCATGGCTGCAGGTGACTCCATCTGGGCGTTTTTGGCTGTTGTCAGGTCTGCACAGCTGGGGTTCCCTTTGTGCTGGACACCCAGCTGTAGCCAAACTTCTCTTGATGATGTCATTGACTGCCTCGTGTCTGGCAATCTTTCCCTGTGTCTTACGACAGATGAGACCATGGCTGCCGTATTGGTTTGCCCGTGCCTGGCCGCAAATACACCGGTGCTCGGTGGAGATAGGGGTGGCAAGGCGCAGAGCAACACCAATACTTAGGGCCCGATGGTCCAGGCGGGTGCCCAAGGCGGAATTAGGGACTGCCAACAGGAAGTCCCCAGCATGGGGGCTTGCACAGCTAGGAGACGCGCTCTGTCCTTCTGAGAAGCTACGTCCAGCAATGCTTTGGCGATGTTCTCCACTATGGGGCTATCCATAGCCCATATATAGCTATCCATAGCTATATATGGGGTGCTCATAGCTATATATAGCTATCCATAGCCCCATATATATATATATATATATATATATATATATATATATATATATATATATATATATATATATATATATATGCGAACAAGCCTGAATGGTCCCAGGACTATATGCGAATGAAAACTCACAGGCTTGTTGTTGAAAACAAAGGCTTGTTCGCATTTGTGTTCCTCACGTGTGCCCCAAAGAATGAGGTGATTGGTAAAATGCTATGCCCAAGATAACCATCCGAGTGCCGGCGGTGAGGTGGTTCAAATAGCTTCGGCTATATATATATATATATATATATATATATATATTATATATATATATATAATATATATATATTTATATATATATATAATATATATATATTATATTATATATATATATATATATATATATATATATATGCAAACAAGCCTGAATGGTCCCCAGGACTAGATACAACTGAAAACTCACACCCCAGAAGTGACTCGAACCCATACTCCCAGGAGCAAAGCAACTGGTAACTACAGGGCGCCTTACTCCGCTTGACCATCACGACCGGACATAAGGAAGTGATAGCCTGAGCTATATGAACCACTTCCCCGCCGGCATCTTATCTTATACAAGATAACCATCCAGGTGCCGGCGGGGAAGTGGTTCATATAGCTCAGGCTATCACTTCCTTATGTCCGGTCGTGATGGTCAAGCGGAGTAAGGCGCCCTGTAGTTACCAGTTGCTTTGCTCCTGGGAGTATGGGTTCGAGTCACTTCTGGGGTGTGAGTTTTCAGTGATATATATATATATATATATATATATATATATATATATATATATATATATAATATATATATATATATATATATATATATATGCGAACAAGCCTGAATGGTCCCCAGGATATATAGGATATATAGAAATATATCCCCAGGATATATAGAATATATATATATATATTAGTATATTTTGGTAGCAGTCTTTCCTGTAGACATATATTATTAAATATGACCGAAAAAGTAAGATTAATAATTCTAACACGAATTTTCTCGATTTTCCTTATGTTTCTTTTTACTGGTGATGGTAAATGAAAAATCAATTCTCCAAAATTCATTTTTATTTCTAGTCTGACGCGACACTTGAGCGCGTTTCGTAAAACTTATTACATTTTCAAAGACTAGTTTATCCACACACACAACTTATGCCTGAAACAGCATTGGCTCTTATACCTGCATTTGGGTGAGGTGATGTAGTACAATAGTGGGGTGAAAAACAAACTTTCAACTAAACACAGAACACAACTAATACAACACCTATACCCCCTATTAGACTATTTTACAGGAACTTCTTCTCCACAGCTCATAAAACGGAGGAAAGGGTCCTGAAAGATATTGTTAATAGAAATGTTATCCCTACAGACACAAATCAGAAGATACAACTAACGATTTACTATAAAACCAAGAAAACGGCCAGCCTACTCATGAGAAACTCTCCAGACACGGAGCAGAACGCTCTAAAAGAGACAAACGTCGTCTATGCCTTCAAATGCCCTCTTGGGGACTGTAAGCCTCAAAAACTCAGTATATAGGCAAGACAACAACATCTCTTTCCAGGCGTTTAACGATGCATAAGCAACAGGGCTCCATTAAGGAACATATATTCTCTTCCCACAACCAAACCATCACCAGAGAAATCTTAGCAAACAACACAGAAATCATTGATAGATACAGCGACAGCAGGCGGCTTGACATCTGCGAGGCACTACACATCAAGAAGTCAACACCAGCAATCAACAGCCAATTAATGCACAACTATATTCTACCCACTTCAAGACTCCGCTCCAACATAGAAACATCAAGAAATATGGGCCAATAGGCCTTTTGCAGTTCTATTTGTAACCAACTTCTGCAAATCTATATCCATTATTCCGTGTTCTGTGTTTAGTTGAAAGTTTGTTTTTCACCCCACTATTGTACTACATCACCTCACCCAAATGCAGGTATAAGAGCCAATGCTGTTTCAGGCATAAGTTGTGTGTGTGGATAAACTAAAGTCTTTGAAAATGTAATAAGTTTTACGAAACGCGCTCAAGTGTCGCGTCAGACTAGAAATAAAAATGAATTTTGGAGAATTGATTTTTCATTTACCGTCACCAGTAAAAAGATAAAGAAAGATATCATGTAAGCTTGTAATCCTATATATATATATATATATATATATATATATATATATATATATATATATAATATATAATATATATATATATATATATATATATATGTCGTACCTAGTAGCCAGAACGCACTTCTCAGCCTACTATGCAAGGCCCGATTTGCGTAATAGGCCAAGTTTTCATGAATTAATTGTTTTTCGACTACCTAACCTACCTAACCTAACCTAACCTAACTTTTTCGGCTACCTAACCTAACCTAAGCAATAAAGATAGGTTAGGTTAGGTTAGGTAGGGTTGGTTAGGTTCGGTCATATATCTGCGTTAATTTTAACTCCAATAAAAAAAAATTGACCTCGTACGTAATGAAATGGGTAGCTTTATCATTTCATAAGAAAAAAATTAGAGAAAATATATTAATTCAGGAAAACTTGGCTTATTAGGCAAATCGGGCCTTGCATAGTAGGCCAAAAAGTGAGTTCTGGCTACTAGGTACGACATATATATATATATATATATATATATATATATATATATATATATATATATATATATATATATATATATATATATATATAATATATATATATATATATATATATATATATATATATATATATATATATATATATATATATATATATGGCGTGGCATAACCGTAACTAAGGTATCAAAATGATTTGTCTTGGAGACCCTCAATCAAATCTGCAAATCACGACCGCTCTCGACCTTCATTAATACTAACGTTACTCTATTCACATGTATAGTCTCAATGTATCGTACCTCATGAGTGTACACATATATAATAAAAATTCCTACAGGTTCCCTCAGGAACGCCTATTCAATATGAGGGGGGAAGGGGAGGGCAGGTTCCTTAGCTAGGAAATAAATATATCTCCAGTGGTTTGTAGCTGTCACGTGTCGCTAGCAAACTGAAGTCCCGACACCACATCCTTGGCTGCTCCCTGGCTCACATATCCTCGTCTTTCCTTGGGTAACACAGACGTGGCGCCGATCTTCTTGACACACCCGGTGGACACGACCTACGGGGCATCCAACGTCTTAATGATCGCTCGGGTCATTAAGAAATCATCCAACGCTTAATGATCGCTCCGGTCATTAAGAAGTCATCCAACCTCTTAATGTAACGTATCGGAAATTGGAGAAAGAAATGAAGAAAAAACTAATAGGGTGAGGGAGATGGAGAGGTGGAATGGACGGGTGAAAAAAGGTGGTCAGGAGAAAGGGAAAGTTTTAGAATGAGAGAACACGGGAGTAGAAGGAAAGAGGTAGAAATTAGGTAGAAAAAGAAGAGTAGAAAATGCTACCATCATCTATTCAATAGTTGAATAGATGATGGCAGATAAGACAAGGAATGGACAGTATATAAGATATCATATAAGACAACATATAAAACAAGGAATATATATAAGACAATATATAAGACAATATATATAAGACAAGGAATGGAACTTGTCTGCACAACAATATTATCTGATTTTTTCACACATCAACTGTAAGCATGTAATCCTATAGTCAAGAATTTCCTACATCATCAGCAAATACAGTTCAGAGTGCTCTCCACTCTATCTTTTATTATAAAAATCTAGGGATCAGAAATAAAGACCATTTAAATAGTAGTTATCATTTATATTTTGACTATTATGGGTATCATGATTCCACTATTCACTCGAACATTAATACAGAATTAGAGTCACTACACAAGAAATTGAGAGCAACTACGGCTGACTGCCCCCGAAAACCACACAACACATAAGTTGACAACACAATATACGTCAACCTTACAAGTTCATTCACCAACGTCTCTGAGACTAAGTTGGTAGGGAGGAGGGGTGTGGTACGGCTGACAGAGTTCTCACCTGGCCTCAGGCAGCCGGGTGTTCAGCAGTCTGGCTGCTGGAACCTCTCTCGTGTAGCTAAACTTCTCTCTCTCTCTCTCTCTTTATCTATCTCTTTCTCTAATGTACAGTTCCACAGGTATTTTGGGGGGGAACCGGGAGCTAGAGTCCGCCAACCAGGAGATAGCCTCTGGCTATCTTCCTACCCACCTAGACAGTGGATTGTTTGATGGAAACAACACAGTCACCCATCTGCAATTGTCAGCTTAGATAAGAGCCAGGTCACCTGATGTGTCCTGACCGTACTCAACATGTGAACAATTAACACTTGAAAATGTGTTACTTTTGAATTGCTAAGGCCGACTGCCTGATGCCCAAAAAATCTTGTGACTGACTCTGTAACAATCGAGGCTTGTTGTAAAAATTATCCAGAATGGTTATCTACACAAGAAGAATGGGAAGCTGGACCCGCGTGGGAGCATCCCCCAGGGACTTAGCGGTGGAAATAACCGCCTTTGTTCCCAAGCTTCATAATGAATCATCCTATGGTATTCACTTATTTAGAGAAATTAACCTTCAGTCATTTTGCATTCAAATTGTATTGTATAGTACTACTGTTCATAATATCAAGAGTATTCTCATTATTAGAAGGAGTTTAAGTCACCATCAGTGACGTCACAGGCAGGACTAGGCTGTGAGGCGGAGTGATATGAGTTCACAGGTCACCAGAGTTGACATGTCCTCTATTTCTCAGAGGTCAAATAGCTATTTGTAATTGGGAATAGCTCTTCCTTAAGATGTTTGTGTAATTTAACTTCAGTACAATAAATCAATCAATCTGGATAATTCAGTACGACAGAGGTTAATTGTTATAACTTAAGCCTGGCAAAGTAACTTAGATACTAGCGGAAGAATACAGATCTAGGCCTCTGGGTAGAGGAGAGAGAGGACAGAGCAGTGTGGTTTCAGCAGCAACTGGGGAGGTCATCCATCTCACCTCTTCCCCAAGGCAACACAACATCTAGCTGTCTATAGAAGGTAAAAGTTGCTTGGAGTTTCTTAGGGATAGGTCACTCATTGCCGTTAAATTATAGTCAGGGCATATTCAGTTAGGGAGTGTTCAAGTAGGATATAATTTCTTAGATTTGTTTTAGATTGAATAATTAATTAGCTTAATGTGTATTTTTATTATTTCCATTTTCTTTTTATGTGAATTGTCCTTGTCACGTGGTCCCCACGTGGTCGAGTTGAGGTGGACGCCTATGCTCCTCGAATCTGAGGATATCATTCACATCCAATCAGGATTATCATCCCTGTTGATTTTAATTAACTACACACATAAGATCCAAGAGTTTTGGTTACTAGTGGGGATCAAGCCCCAAGGTTGATTGTTTAGCGTGGTCGATCCAGATCTCGATCATTGCTCATTTTGGTTACTGATCTGGTGGTGGCGGCGGAAAGGAGATCCTAGAACTTTGCTAGAAGTCTATTTCACGTCATACGGGTTGTAGAATCTCAAGTCGGTAAATCGTCTTGAGACCACGTGGCGTGGAGTCGGCTCGAGTAAAAGTCGTGGGTCCCTTGGTTAAGAACTAAAGTAAAGAACACGGGTAAAGAGAGAAAAAGAGGGTAGAAGAAGGGAGTGAGAACCCGTCCCGTGTTACAATGGTGCACAGCGGTGGTTTCAACAATTTTGTTTGAAATGTTGAAAGGCTCACGCGTCTCGCCATTCGGACACGTGCGTGGAGGCTAGGGAGGACAGCCGCGGGCAGGATTAGCAGTGCGCCTCACACAGTGCGTTTGAGTGGGGATTGGCGAATCTTGCGTTCATGCGGGCTGATACTATTAAGGATTAGTTAGTAAGTAATTTCTGTTCAGTTTTATTGGTTAAGGAGACCGCTCCGAGTTTATTGGACTGGGTACCATACTCGACCCATTGCAATAGATTCAGAGGTGTGGGGGAGCCATCATACTCTCAACAGCAGTTCCTTGTGGGCTGTCTGGGCGGATTTATCTGTGGGACGCCAGGAGATAGTCCGAGGGCGTTGTTAGACGACCCAAACGCTAAGGAAAAACGTAAATCCGTGAAGGGCGTTGCGGCCTCCGAGGGACGGACTAGTATACTACCTAGCAACGATTCAACGACTAAGTGATCGCACACTTAGTGGAGGTTGAGTCGCCTCTAGTCTAATTGTTGCTGAAAGCTGCGTGTCGCTCTGTTAGAATCTAGACGGTCGAGACCCCTAGGCTAGGCGCGGGACGGCGAGCCGGTAGGAGCAATTATAGTATTAAGTCGAGTGTATCTTTAAATTAAGTATATTAAATTTATAAAGTACCCGTTTAATTGCGTTTTCTAGAGATTAAAAATTTTTCCCCTAAATTCAATCCCGGTTCAATTTTTTTAAGTGTTCAGTATTTTCGTGATATTAGGCTAAGTGCGTACATTAAGTCTTGCTATTCCTTATTATATCAGTCTAAGTCAGAGGCGTTTTCTAGAGCGTAGTTAATCCTCTGAACTTAGGGCTATAGGTCGGTCACGATAGTTAAGTGAAGGAGTTTGTTAAGGGATAGTAATTTTCGTGTAAGTGTCTGATAGAACTCGTGGAAATATTTCTAAGTATTTTGGGATAAGTTTTCGGCTAAGTCAACGTTGGAAAGTCGTTAACTGTAATTAATTTGTATTAGTGGGTCACGTACATGGTCTGGGTATCATTAGGATTCCCCAGTCGTTGCGAGTGATATTGTTTCTAGTTTTACCAGTAAGACGGTAGAATTACGTTTTTAGACTTAGAATTTTTTTGTGGAAACGTAGGTCGAAAATTTTCTAAGTCCAGCTTGGGCTAGATTCGTACATTTTGGCGAAAATTCGAATTCTCATGTTTCGTGTACATTCTGGGGCCAGCATTACTCTCTAGTGCGCGCAAGGGACGTAATTCTGTTCTTAAGCATTAAACAGTGATAATTACATTTTTGCCGAATTTAGTTATTTTTCGAGAAAATCGTGTTGTGATTTTATTAGAGTCCACTTGAGGTGAAACCTCAGATTTTGATGAAAATTCGAATTGATGAGTGTTGAAACCGCCCGATGTGTCAGTGTTGTTTTGTATACAGCGTCAGTATTAAATAATAGCGTATTTATATCTGAGAACAAGAACCCATTTTTGACGAATTAAGGGAGTTTTACCATATTTGGGTGATAGAATTTTTTCTGGGTGCAAAAATTTGGCAGAGTCCAGCACTGAGTAAAAAACGCAGTTTTTGGTGAAAATTCAAATTTTGGCAAGACATATATGTCCTGGGAGTCTATATTAATCGCTAGAGCTGTTTAGTAACGTAAAACTAGTTATTTTCCTTCAGAACAAAATTTTGATTTTTCAGCGTTTAAGCGAAAAAGCGCGGGACTTAGTTTTTCAGCGCAGCTGGCCCCGCTCCATCAGTCATCAGTGGCCACGCTGCTCACTTCAAGTGCGTTTAGTATTGAAGTACGGTAAATATTCTTTATTAATCTATCACGAGTGCTGCGCGTTAATTATTTTATCATTTTAAATTGTTTTATATGAATTAGATTCTTAATTTTTTTTAACGTAAAGGACTTAGGTTTCAGTAATAGAACTGCGGGTTACTTCAAGGTCAGACACGAGTGCGGGGCAGACGCTCATTCATCAATTCACTTCAGCGATTCTCTCGATTAATCGTTGTATTTCCTACTTGGGAATTTGGTTAGTTTTCTCTTAGAAAAGTTGTGTTTTTATTTGTGTAAGTTCACGGTTGTAGTGAAGTCCGGGTAGAGGTTGTATCGAAGGGTAGCTACAAAAACATGCACACCAGCAATCACAGGACATGCTTAACCCAGACAGTGACCAGTCAGTGGCGACCAGTGGGAGTGGAAGTGTAGAGGATCGCACCTCTTCCGACACCACTGGGGACCGCTCGGATAGCTCAGCTGACGTCACAGGTGGAGTCAGTGGGACTGAGGCGACGGGTCGCGGGTTCTGCAAAGGACTGGGCCCGGCGTATCTTTCCGGGCAAGTGCAGATACAATTATTGATATGAGTGGGAGTCCAGGGAGGATTCGTCCCAAGAGTGGGGGGAGCCGTCTTGGTTCCCCCACACATAACATCGACGCCACACCAACAGCAGGAACAACGTCACAGAGCAATACCACAATACCTGGGTACACTTCACCCATCACAACAACCTCAACCCTATCCCTTATACCCCCCCATCCTCACTTCCTATACCAACCCCATCCTCACTTCCTATACCCACCCCAACCCCATTCAATACAAACCCTCCCCAAACCCGAGGCCACCCCTTACCCATCCTACCTCAGGCCACCCTTTCCCTTCCAACCCCAGACCACCC
>WNGS01099358.1:4044-17095 GCA_020271785.1 Procambarus virginalis
GAGAGGCAGTCATCAGTACTCTCTAGGGTGAGACACTCGCTACAAGACTCTCTAGGGTGAGTGACAGTCATTATAAGACTCTAGGGTGAGTGACAGTCATTACAATACTCTCTAGGGTGAGTGACAGTCATTACAAGACTCCCTAGGTTGAGTGACAGACATTACAATACTCTCTAGGATGAGTGATAGTCATTACAATACTCTCTAGGGTGAGTGACAGTCATTACAATACTCTCTAGGGTGAGTAACGGTCATTACAATACTCTAGGGTGAGTGACGGTCACTACAATACTCTCTAGGGTGAGAGACAGTCACTACAAGACTCTCTAGGGTGAGTGACAGTCATTACGATACTCTCTAGGGTGAGTGACAGTCATTACGATACTCTCTAGGTGAGTGACAGTCACTACAATACTCTCTAGGGTGAGTGACAGTCACTACAATACTCTATAGGGTGAGAGACAGTCACTACAAGATTCTCTAGGGTGAGTGACAGTCGCTAAAAGACTCTAGGGTGAGAGACAGTCACTCATTGACTGTCTACCGGTACTACCAGGACTCTGTAGGGTGAGAGTACAGTAACCAGTACACCCTAGAGTGGACACAGCGACCAGTACACCTTAGGATGGAGTACAGACACCGTACACCCTAGGGTTAATTTCAGCAAATTCAACTTCAATAATAAACAGATAAACTGGGAGCAAATAAACCAGAACTTCACAGAAATAAACTGGGAAGAACAGCTAGAAAATGCAAACCTGAACCAGTGCCTGAAAAAAATAAGCTCAGTAGCACTAGAATATGTTCAAACCGCATCCCCCTAAGAAAAAAGAGAAAGAGATGCAGATTGGAACGGGAACGTCGTTCCCTATATAGGAAAAGAAAACGAATCGCGGAACAACTTGAGAGTCGCACCCTATCTCAAGAACGGCGAAGAAGGTTAGGTAGAGAAATAGAAACAATTGAACTCAAGCTACAAGAATCATACAAACCCAGGAGAGGCAAAGAGAGCAAAAGGCCATCAGTGAAATAGAGAGAAATCCGAAATATTTTTCTCCTATGCAAAATCAAGATCAAAAACCACATCTAGTATCGGGCCCCTGCGAAAGGGAGATGGAACTTTCACCGATGACAACAAAGAAATGAGCGAGTTACTGAGGAAGCAGTACGACTCTGTTTCAGCGAGCCATTAAACGCACTAAAGATTGATAACCCAAATGAATTTTTCATGGATATGATACCAACATCAAATCATATATCAGACGTCACCCTATCCCCACTGGATTTTGAAGAAGCCATAAACAGTATGCCTATGCACTCTGCACCAGGCCCGGATTCTTGGAACTCCATATTCATCAAGAACTGTAAAAAAACACTATCGCAGGCCCTTCACATTCTGTGGAGACAAAGCCTAGATACTGGCGTTATCCCTGACATACTAAAAACAGCAGAGATAGCACCACTTCATAAAGGAGGAAATAAGGCAGAGGCAAAAAATTACAGACCGATAGCACTAACATCGCACATCATAAAAATTTTGAGAGAGTGCTAAGAAGTAAGATCACAAAATACATGGAATCACAGCATCTCCATAACCCCGACAACATGGTTTCAGAACAGGGCGCTCTTGCCTGTCGCAGTTGCTGGACCACTATGATATGGCATTAGATGCTATGGAAGACAAACAAAACGCTGATGTAATTTACACAGATTTCGCAAAAGCTTTTGATAAATGTGACCATGGTGTTATTGCACATAAAATGCGTTCAAAAGGAATTACCGGAAAAATAGGCAGATGGATCTACAATTTCCTGACTAACAGAACCCAATGTGTAATAGTCAACAAAATAAAATCCAGCCCATCAACCGTGAAGAGCTCAGTCCCCAGGGTACTGTGCTTGCTCCAGTACTTTTTCTCATCCTCATATCGGACATAGACAAGAACACAACCTATAGCACTGTATCATCCTTTGCAGATGACACTAGGATCTTCATGAGAGTAGGCAACATAGAGGACACGGCAAACCTCCAATCAGATGTAGATCAGGTCTTTCTATGGGCTACAGAAAATAATATGGTGTTTAACGAAGATAAGTTCCAGCTCATGCGCTATGGAAAAAATGAAAATATAAAAACGGAAACCACGTACAAAACTCAGGCAAATCATAACATAGAACGAAAAGGCAATGTAAAGGATCTGGGTGTACTCATGTCGGAAGACCTTACCTTTAAAGAACACAATAAAGTAGCCGTCACAACTGCAAGAAAAATGACAGGTTGGATAACAAGAACTTTTCACACTAGAGATGCTATACCGATGATGACTTTTCAAAACGCTTGTGCTCTCTAGAGTGGAGTACTGCTGCACAATGACAGCCCCTTTCAAAGCTGGAGAAATTGCTGACCTGGAGAGCGTGCAGAGATCCTTTACTGCTAGAATCCACTCAGTAAAACATCTAAACTACTGGGACCGACTAAAGAGCCTAAATCTGTACTCCCTTGAGCGCAGGCGGGAGAGATACATAATAATTTACACGTGGAAAATAATTGAGGGCTGGTCCCAAACCTGCACACAGAAATAACATCACATGAGACCAGAAGACATGGCAGGATGTGCAGAATACCCCCGTTGAAAAGCAGAGGTGCAACAGGTACTCTGAGAGAGAACTCTATCAACATCAGAGGCCCGAGACTGTTCAACACGCTTCCACTACACATAAGGGCATAACTGGCAGACCTGGTTGATACCTGGTTGATGAGGTTCTGGGAGTTCTTCTACTCCCCAAGCCCGGCCAGAGGCCAGGCTTGACTGTGAGAGTTTGGTCCACTAGGCTGTTCCTCGAAGCGGCCCGCAGACCCACATACCCACCACAGCCGGTTGGTCCGGCACTCCTTGGAGGAATAAATCTAGTTTCTATTGAAGATGTCCACGGTTGTTCCGGCAATATTTCTTATGCTGCTGGGAGGGTGTTGAACAAGTACAACAAGTACAACAAGTGAGGGGTATACAAAACCATCACAGTGTTCAAGAGAGAACTGGATAAGCACCTCAAAGGATACCTGATCAACCAGGCTGTGACTCATACGTCAGGCTGCGAGCAGCCGCGTCCAACAGCCGCCTGGTTGATCAGTCCAGCAACCAGGAGGCCTGGTCGACGACCGGGCCGCGGGGATTCTAAGCCCCGGAAGCACCTAAAGGTAACCTCAAGCAAGGGTGGAGCACAGTCACCAGTAACACCAATAGGGTGGAGCACAGTTCAACAGTACACACTAGGGTGGAGCACAGTCACCAGTACACACAGACACACTAGGGTGGAGCACAGTCACCAGTACACACTAGGGGGAGCACAGTCACCAGTACACACTAGGGTGGAGCACAGTCACCAGTACACACTAGGGTGGAGCACAGTCACCAGTACACACTAGGGTGGAGCACAGTCACCAGTACACACTAGGGTGGAGCACAGTCACCAGTACACACTAGGGTGGAGCACAGTCACCAGTACACACTAGGGTGGAGCACAGTCACCAGTACACACTAGGGTGGAAAACTGCAGCAAATTATCCCATTTGAGTATGGCAAAATAATTGACCAGAAGACTGCATAGAGAAAATGATGAATCTATTCAACATGACCAAAATATTTTTTGAAATACCTCAACATCCCTTAAATTATATTGGCTAGAGCGCAGGCGCGCCATACAGCAAGGTTCTTGAACCGGTTCACAATCTGTTCATAAATAATTCCCGAGGAGATCACGTGATCTGGTAAAATGTTGAACGTAGCGATAATAAAGAGTACTTGTGGAAAAGGTACTCGTGAGCTTTAAATGCAAGCTACAGGCACCAACAATTTGGCTGATCACACCATCAGTCAAGAGGTGTGGTGATGAGAGGTCTGGCCAATGAGGAAGTGACCCCAGGAGCCACAAGGTGACTGAGACACAGTAACTCACAGTTTAGCATTAAACAGCCGCTGCTCCACAGCCTGAAGGACCCCTCACATTCCCTCCTCTGATAAGCCATTACCACTAAAGATCTCCAGCAAAATTTGTGGGGCGTGACGGGCATTTTAACCCGCGTTACCTCTCCCGGTACTGCTGTAGCCCTCCCGGTACTGCTGTAGCCCTCCCGGTACTGCTGTAGCCCTCCCGGTACTGCTGTAGCCCTCCCGGTACTGCTGTAGCCCTCCCGGTACTGCTGTAGCTCTCCCGGTACTGCTGTAGCCCTCCCGGTACTGCTGTAGCCCTCCCGGTACTGCTGTAGCTCTCCCGGTACTGCTGTAGCCCTCCCGGTACTGCTGTAGCCCTCCCGGTACTGCTGTAGCCCTCCGGTACTGCTGTAGCCCTCCCGGTACTGCTGTAGCCCTCCCGGTACTGCTGTAGCCCTCCCGGTACTGCTGTAGCTCTCCCGGTACTGCTGTAGCCCTCCCGGTACTGCTTACTGTACCCTGCCAGTACTCAAGTCGACAGTGAGTAACTGAGTAGATATTCCCAGCGTCTGTGATGCCTCATTATACGAGAGCTAATGTAACGATGCTCATTTTTTTCCGGGGAGGAGAGGATGGGAGGGGTGTTACAGGCTCGGGGCCAGTTACTAGAACCGGTATGGTTGTTCAACGTCGTATGTTTCCCCAGAACACGTTACGTTAATAGTTTTACATCCAGGCCTCTCCCCTAAGTACGGTTGGGCATCCATGGGCGATCTGGGTAGAGGAACACCACACAATCAGACCAACCTGCCCAGGATCTGAACCCAGATTAGTCTACGTGCCACGAGGGAGCCAACCACTACGCCATAGGGCGGCGCCCTTATGTTCAAGTAGCGAGCCTTGAGCAGTAGACCCAACGTGGCAAAGTGTTGGTGACACGCGGTCGAAAACCTGCCTTACCGTAGTGTCTGCACACTTTGAACCATTCCCGTGTTTTTTTCTTTCTATAGAAAACATGTTTCAGTTCAGAAACAATAAAGTTCAATTATAATATTTTAATACCATTAAAAACTCGTATGAAATTTGTTGCCGGGCCTGGTATAGTTTTGCTTGAAGGCCAGTGTGGTAGATTAGTTTCCGAAGATCGCGACAGTGTACTTGACTGTCACGATCTTTAAGGAACATAATGAAAATCTCTCCTATCTAAATTACGTTTCTCAGTAATGTTTCTTATAGTTAGTTTCTTATGGTTGTCTTATGTTCCTACGTCCTCCGCTGGACCTTTAGATTTTGTCCATGTGAATTAATCAAGGAAGTGAGGCTAAGTAACGGATTAGATTTCCATATTGTTACTATCTAAATTTGTTTCTCAATTTTCTTTATTTACCAAAATATGTTTAATTCAAGCATTGTTAGTTTAAATAAACCTTCCCTATCCCCCTCAAAAAAAAACTTCACAATAGGCTGTCACTTGGAATAGTAGCTTACTATAAATTGTCTTCTTTGTTATGTAATGTGCTAGACTGAACACAGAGAGAGTGTTCAGTTTGGTCAACAAAATTTTGACCAAACGAAACCCCTTTGCTGACCTTAGTTTGGTCAACAATGAGGAAACGTCTAAAGTTGCACAACCAAGCGTCAAGCAGGAAACAATCAAAAGGATATGGGACAACATATAACACTGAGATACCAGCCACCAGGAAAACCAACCTTAGGACAACATTTATAACCTTAACTATAAACCATGCTGTTCACTACTAAACTGCACCTGGCAAATACTTTACTGTGCCCAAACATCAACACGCAGCTCTAACTCTGGGCATCGCCACAGTCTTCAATATCTAGCTATGTCTCACCTACTCCCATGTGAGGCGTCGCAGCTCAACCCGTCTCTTACAAATTACGTCGCTTTTCACTCGTATGCGCTACGGCCGAAAACGGCCGTAAATTGAGAATGAAAAATAATTGAAAATAAATTTTGGATTTTTTTCTCCAAAACAGCAAGTTAAGGGTCCTTTAGTTGTTAGGAGGGCTGGAAGTTCTCCTCAAGTTACAAAACGTCATGAAAACCGTTAAATGAATGTTTCCTCTCCTTACGTAACAGCCTAAGCCAGAGGACCCAAAACAGAAGCCGGGACAGTACGTCACTTTCGTGAGCCGATTTGATTTTGAATTACACTGATTTTTAGCCTGAGTGCGCATACGAGCGAAAAGCGACGTAATTTCCATGAGGACAGGTAGCAACGACCCGGTCAACGTGACGTCTCCCGTGTCCAGCCCTACCATTGGCCGGCGACGTCGTCGATCGTGACGTCACGGGAAAACGCGTCACATGGGGCCAGATTCACGAAGCAGTTACGCAAGCACTTACGGACGTGTACATCTTTCCTCAATCTTTGACGGCTTTTGGTATATTTATTAAACAGTTTACAAATATGAAAACTTCCCATTCAACTGTTGTTATTGTTATAAACAGCCTCCTGGTGCTTCGGAGCTCATTAACTGTTTAATAATTGGAAACAAAGCCACCAAAGATTGAGAAAAGATACACAGGTTCGTAAGTGCTTTCATGAATCTGGCTCCTGGTTGTTTATAGTAGGTAGTTGTGGGGATAATTATCATCTATGATGGATGTGTGTGTATCCAGAGAGAACTTGCAGGGTCGACCATAGTATCCCTGACAGCCCCTAACACCAGACACAATATAACAATTACTGAATACCGTCATGCAGCCAGTTAAGGTTATAGGAAAATGTAACAGCATAGAAGATAGCCTGTTAAGTTGGCAATAAAATGAGTTAAATGATTACAGGTAAGTGCTGACTGCATCAAAATATGTACTTCAATACATAAACACTGATGGATACAAGTCGTGTTACTGACTAAATCCTTACGCAAGGATTTCGTATATATTATTTCATATTTTCCACATATTACATGAGCAAACAATTTCAAAGTATAAACAGTATTTGAGTGCAGCAAATATTCAAAAGCCTAGGTTAGATTTTTTCGTAATTAGAATTCATTGGTTTAGTCTTCAGTATTTAATTTGCCATGAATAATTTAATATGTGGTAGTAAGCATCATCAGTCTTTAATAGGCATGTCTCTAATTACTAAAATACTTAACTTTAATTGTGGATGAACTATTGCAATCGACAAAATATTTGGTATGACAAAGCACATGGGCACTTGGCTTCTCATAGTTTAAATGAATAACAAGTTATATTTGACTTATTACGTATTTATAAAATAACTTGCTACGGTAATTTTTATTTACCTTTCATAAAATACATATTTAATACGGGTTACGAACACACACAGCATATATTACTGGCACGACGAGATTCTTATCCCGCCGATGAAAGTATTTTAAGTACCTGGTTGTGTAGTCGAGAAAACATGACTTGTGCATGGTTTACGTATATCTGCATGACGACTCTGGCCCCGGGTCTCCCTGACGACCCCCGGGGTCTCCCTGACGACCCCGGGGTCTCCCTGACGACTCCGGGGTCTCCCTGACGACCCCCGGGGTCTCCCTGACGACCCCCGGGTCTCCCTGACGACCCCCGGGGTCTCCCTGACGACCCCCGGGTCTCCCTGACGACCCCGGGGTCTCCCTGACGACCCCCGGGGTCTCCCTGACGACCCCGGGTCTCCCTGACGACCCCCGGGGTCTCCCTGACGACCCCCGGGGTCTCCCTGACGACCCCCGGGGTCTCCCTGACGACCCCCGGGTCTCCTGACGACCCGGGGTCTCCCTGACGACCCCCGGGGTCTCCCTGACGACCCCGGGGTCTCCCTGACGACCCCCGGGGTCTCCCTGACGACCCCCGGGGTCTCCCTGACGACCCCCGGGGTCTCCCTGACGACCCCCGGGGTCTCCTGACGACCCCGGGGTCTCCCTGACGATCCCGGGGGTCTCCCTGACGACCCCGGGGGTCTCCCTGACGACCCCGGGGTCTCCCTGACGACCCCGGGTCTCCCTGACGACCCCCGGGGTCTCCCTGACGACCCCGGGGGTCTCCCTGACGACCCCCGGGGTCTCCCTGACGACCCCGGGGGTCTCCCTGACGACCCCGGGGTCTCCCTGACGACCCCCGGGGTCTCCCTGACGACCCCCGGGGTCTCCCTGACGACACCACGACACATCTGGCCGAGACCTCGAGCAGCGCTTCCCGACCACCAGGTCGTTATGGTCCGACAGGCAGATGGACGGTGCCAACAAAGGTCACCTGGACACGCATTATCTAGCCGATTAATCGTGCCTATTGTGGACACAGGTGAGCGCTTGTTGTCGGAGAGCTGGCTGCGTAGTGTGTTGAGGGGACCCCGCTGTTCACCAGGGGTGGGCTGCGCCAGTTGTGGCGGAGTTTACCTCTTGCCAACTCAGTTTAACTGCAGTCTAGGGCCAGGATTCATCATTTACCCGTCACTTACGAAGCCTATACATCTTTCCGTAATCATGGCAGCTGTGCATTTATTAAAAAGTTTATGAGCTCTGAAGTGCAATGAGGCTGTCCACAACAATAATCTCGAGTCGATCACGACGTCACACCGTTTCCAGACTCGTAAACTGTACAATAAATACAGACTAAGCCGCCATGATCGAAGAAAGATGCACAGATCTCTAAGTGGACACCTAAATCCTTGACGAATCCCAGTCCATACCCCCCCCCCCACACAGGGGTGACAGTCGACAGGGTGAGGAGCCTACACGCAGCGGACCATCTCACGGGTCGGAGGGGGGTGACGTCCTCCCCGACATCAGGTTACCGACGTCAGGTCACCAACGTAGGTGTACAGTGTGCCACCTACGACAGCTGAAGGCCATTCATTCGTTCAGCAACGTTCACCAACTTCCAAGGGCTCCAGCCGCAGGCTTAAAAATCCCCTTACATGAGCCATTTTGCTACGTGAAGAAGACCTGGAATGTGTAGGGGGAGGACTGCGGAGTTTAAGACCGTGTCTCCCGGCTCTGATACAGTGTCCCGAGTCCCCTGGTCACGCTAATACTGTACCTCCCAACTGTAATGACGAGAGTGTGAAGGGTAGCAAAATATTAAGATAAAGGAGCAAAATACTAAGGGAAAGGGAGCAAAATACTAAGGGAAAGGGAGCAAAATATTAAGGTAAAGGAGCAAAATACTAAGGGAAAGGGAGCAAAATACTAAGGGAAAGGGAGCAAAATACTAAGGGAAAGGGAGCAAAATACTAAGGGAAAGGGAGCAAAATACTAATTAAAGTATGGTAAGGTAAAATGACCATCCGGCAAGCGTGAAGGATGCGAAGAAGGGTTGTATATGTATACACCTGGAAGGTCTATACATACAGACCTATATGTAAAAACCCACGTATAGACCTGGAAGGTCGAGGTCTACCTCGAGACCACCACTCCGAGGCCACAATGGCTGAAGCAGCATACAAGAAAGTATAACAATGATAGTCAGAAACAGAAGGCACGAAATGAGAGCAGCGATTCTTCTGCCCGCATCACGCTGATATATTCACATCACTAGGCTACGCAGAAGGGCCGCTGTGGGTGATAGTGATGAGCACTTTCTGGCACCACTGCTTCTCCAAAGCGTTGTGGGAATCATCGAGCACAGATGCAATACCAGCTGAAGGTAACGAAGGACACATTAAACACTACATTCTAAGAATTCTTCAACACATTAGATGTTTCATCAAGAGAGCCATAAATCATCATAACTCAAAACTACCATTATCATAATTCATAGCTGCCATTATTACCTAAATTCATAATCTAATAATAACGTAAAATAAGAAGAACAAAAGACTGCTAGAGGTCGAGCTGGCCTGGACGATAACACTACAGAGGTGAGCGGCGGGAGAGTTAAAGGAGTAGCTGGCCGGCCGGGTGTCAAGTGTGCTGTTAATGGCTGACAAACATGGCGGTGGGCGGGGCCTGTCTCACCCTTGACAAAGTGGCGACGACCAGCATGGAATAACACCAGGCTCGGGCTTCTGGGCTCCAGGCTGGCTGCCTGCCACACACTTATCATTCTCGAACACCACCATGAACAATTCTAGTGAGTTAGGCTCTTAAACAGACAAAACATTTCTAATTTAATGGCGAGTTTGGTTAGTACTGGACAACAGGCCCAGCGGACGCTTACATGTGACGATAATTCGATTGTTCTCTTGTATTTTGGCGATATCTACTTATAACTTAGCATAACCTAGGTTATTTAGCAAACCCAATTCGTTCGAACAAAATTTTAAGGAAAATGGTGAAAAACGAAGACATCCTCAAGACGGTTTTTTGAGGCCTTGATTTGGTCACGAAGGTCAGTCTTTCCAGCCCGGCCCTGACTGGGCCCCCCAGTGGTCAATAAGTAAGACTTGGACATTAATTCTTCAGGTGGCTTCGAGAGTTGACCTTTTTTCAACCTATTCCCTTCCACCTGGAGCTTCACAGAAGCTCTTTAAAAGGCCTTACTAATACCATTTAACCTTTCAAATTAAAATTCTCTCAGCTATAGTGCCAAATGGACTGGAACAATTCAGCTACATTGTCGTCACTACAGAGATGTAATTGCACCTGGAATCCATTTTTTCACGAAAATTACTGATGGAAGATACAAGCAGTTTCTACAAGCATATTCCGCCACTCGACACCCACTGTGGGACTGATCAAACATCCTTAGTCTTTGAATTCAACACAATTGCCTTCCGTTGTTGACTTTTTTTTGCCGAGTCAGCTCCAACATTATATATGCCGTTCCTACTACTCTGTAACACCATAAGTGGGTTTAGTTATAAATTAACATAGAGAAGTGGAGTATTGCAGGAGACAGGAAACTGTCATGGTACTGCTGCCTGAGAATTGAAACTCTCACTTGTAATGTCCTAAAATGGCACTTCTACCCAAGAGCTCAGGCCAGGTAGACCACATGTTAATGAGTAGTCAGATACCACAACTTCCAAATCGGATAACTGTCATCTGTGTCCGCTTCTATCAAAGGACAGCCACCTTTCCATATATTTGGTAACAAGATAGCATCAGGCTATCTCATAGGCGGAGTTTAACTCCTTGACTCCCAGATAAACACTGGAACAAGCGCAGATAGACAGAAAGAACCTTGTTCACGTTGGGGGGGGGGGGGTCATGACTGTAAACCCAGGAGCCTTGAGAACCTTGACGAGGCTACCCCTTCATCCCGCCATCCTTCATCCATTATCACAGACCGTGGTGAGTGTGTGTGTGTGTGAGTATTGATGTATACTGTGTTTCCTATTTAAGTTTGTGAATACATCAGAGAACAGTCAGTTTTGTAGTTTCTCAATTTCCAGTTAGTGACTCCACTCCTATTTGTAATTTATATGGTAGACACACACACACACCACACACACACACACACACACACACACACACACACACACACACACACACACACACACACGCACGCACACACCACACACATTTATCATAGAATTCTATAATAAAGTAACAAGGATAAGGCAGGACAGAGAAGGCTGGGCAGACTGCATATTTCTTGACTGCCAAAAGGCCTTTGATACAGTACCGCACATGAGACTGCTATACAAACTTGAGAGGCAGGCAGGAGTAAGCGGAAAGGCCCTAGAATGGGTGAAGAACTACCTAACAGGAAGGAGCCAGAGGGTAATGGTAAGGGGCGAGAAGTCGGACTGGCGAACAGTAACAAGTGGAGTACCTCAAGGATCGGTGCTGGGACCAATCCTCTTTCTAATTTACGTAAATGACATGTTTACAGGAGTGGAATCATACATGTCAATGTTTGCGGATGACGCAAAATTAATGAGAAGAGTTGTGACAGACGAGGATTGTAGGATCCTCCAAGAGGACTTAAACAGGTTGCAGAGATGGTCAGGGAAATGGCTACTGGAGTTTAACACCAGTAAATGTAAAGTTATGGAAATGGGATCAGGTGATAGGAGACCAAAGGGACAGTACACAATGAAGGGGAACAGCCTACCTGTAACGATTCGAGAAAGAGATCTGGGAGTGGATGTGACACTTAATCTAACTCCTGAGGCACATATAAATAGGATAACGACAGCAGCGTACTCTACACTGGCGAAAATTAGAACTTCATTCAGAAACCTAAATGAGGAGGCTTTTAGGGCGCTTTACACTGCCTACGTGAGACCCGTCTTAGAGTATGCCGCGCCATCATGGAGCCCCCACCTGAAGAAACACATAAGGAAACTGGAGAAGGTTCAGAGGTTTGCGACGAGGCTTGTCCCAGGGTTACGAGGGATAGGATATGAAGAGCGTCTGAAGGAACTGAACCTTACGACACTAGAGAAAAGAAGGGAGAGAGGAGATATGATAGGGACATATAAAATACTCAGAGGAATTGACAAAGGAAATAGATGCAATGTTCACACGTAATAATAACAGAACGAGGGGACATGGGTGGAAACTGGAAACTCAGATGAGTCACAGAGATGTTAGGAAGTTTTCTTTTAGCGTGAGAGTAGTGGAAAAATGGAATGCACTTGGGGAACAGGTTGTGGAAGCAAATACTATTCATACTTTTAAGACTAGGTATGATAGGGAAATGGGACAGGAGTCATTGCTGTAAACAACCGATAGCTGGAAAGGCGGGATCCAAGAGTCAATGCTCGATCCTGCAAGCACAAATAGGTGAGTACACACACACAACCATGACGTCAGCTTCCAGTGTTGTTCCTGCAACCACACACACACACTATCCGTGTCTGATATCTGTCGGTGTCTGCTGAGTGCCTGTCGGCGTCTGCTGAGTGCCTGTCAACGTCGGCCGACGTTGACAGGCACTCACCCGACGTTGACAGACACCCGACGTTGACAGGTACTCACCCGACGTTGACAGGCACCCACCCGACGTTGACAGACACCCGACGTTGACAGGTACTCACCCGACGTTGACAGGTCACTCACCCGACGTTGACAGGTCACTCACCCGACGTTGACAAGCACTCACCCGACGTTGACAGACTCACCCGACGTTGACAGGCACTCACCCGACGTTGACAGAGTACTCACCCGACGTTGACAGGCACCCACCCGACGTTGACAGACCACCCGACGTTGACAGGCACTCACCCGACGTTGACAGGCACACACCCA
>WNGS01099358.1:37078-49452 GCA_020271785.1 Procambarus virginalis
A
Organism: Procambarus virginalis; assembly: GCA_020271785.1. Classification (NCBI taxonomy): domain Eukaryota; kingdom Metazoa; phylum Arthropoda; class Malacostraca; order Decapoda; family Cambaridae; genus Procambarus; species Procambarus virginalis. The sequence goes on from WNGS01099358.1 coordinate 37,080, forward strand.
CCTAACCTTCTTCGCCGTTCTTGAGGTAGGGTACAACTCTCAAGTTGTTCCGCGATTCGTTTTCTTTTCCTATAGAGGAACGACGTTCCCGTTCCAATCTGCATCTCTTTCTCTTTTTTCTTAGGGTATGCGGTTTGAACATATTCTAGTGCTACTGAGCTTTTTTTTCAGGCACTGGTTCAGGTTTGCATTTTCTAGCTGTTCTTCCCAGTTTATTTCTGTGAAGTCCTGGTTTATTTGCTCCCAGTTTATCTGTTTATTATTGAAGTTGAATTTGCTGAAATTACACCCTAGGGTGTACTGGTGTCTGTACTCCATCCTAAGGTGTACTGGTGGCTGTGTTCCACTCTCGGGTGTACTGGTGACTGTACTCCACCCTACAGAGTCCTGGTAGTACCGGTTGACAGTCAGTGAGTGACTGTCTCTCACCCTAGAGTCTTTAGCGACTGTCACTCACCCTAGAGAATCTTGTAGTGACTGTCTCTCACCCTATAGAGTATTGTAGTGACTGTCACTCACCCTAGAGAGTATTGTAGTGACTGTCACTCACCCTAGAGAGTATTGTAGTGACTGTCACTCACCCTAGAGAGTATCGTAATGACTGTCACTCACCCTAGAGAGTCTTGTAGTGACTGTCTCTCACCCTAGAGTGTCTTGTAGTGACTTTCTCTCACCCTAGAGAGTATTGTAGTGACCGTCACTCACCCTAGAGTATTGTAATGACCGTTACTCACCCTAGAGAGTATTGTAATGACTGTCACTCACCCTAGAGTATTGTAATGACTGTCACTCATCCTAGAGAGTATTGTAATGTCTGTCACTCACCCTAGGGAGTCTTGTAATGACTGTCACTCACCCTAGAGAGTATTGTAATGACTGTCACTCACCCTAGAGTCTTATAATGACTGTCACTCACCCTAGAGAGTCTTGTAGCGAGTGTCTCTCACCCTAGAGAGTACTGATGACTGCCTCTCACCCTAGAGAGTGTACCACAAGAATTAAGGAAACTGCACAGGCCTATTGGCCCATGCCATGCCAGGCATGGGGAGAGAGGGAGGGAGAGAAGAGAGGGGGGAGAAGAGAGAGGGAGGGGGAAAGAGAGAGGGAGGGGGAGAAGAGAGAGAGAGGGGAGAAGAGAGAGAGAGGTGAGAAGAGAGAGAGAGGTGGAGAAGAGAGAGGGAGGGAGAGAAGAGAGAGGGAGGGAGAGAAGAGAGAGGGAGGAGAGAAGAGAGAGAGAGAGAGAGAGGGAGGGAGGGAGAGAGAGAGAGAGAGAGGGAGGAGGGGGAGAGGGAGGGAGGAGAGGGAGGAAGGGAGAGAGAGAAAGGGAGATAAACAGAGACAGAGACTCGAGCACCGCCGGGTAGACCATATAGTACAAAAAAACGGGAAGTAAAATGTACTAACCCAATCCACTCACCTACCTAACCAATATACACATACAAACCTCGGATATTTCTGAGCCTGAACATTCACAGTACACATCGTCTTGTACGTTGGGAGGCCATGACGTACAGAATGAGACACATGTGAGAGAATGAGTCGTCGGCCCGTTGAGCATCCCAAGCGGTGGTTGAGTGTCTGCTCCAGGGGGGAGCGCCGCCCCCCGGCCAAGTGCTATTGGACTTGGTCCGCCGCAGCCTACACCTATTAAGGCGCTGTCTTTGAGTGCAAATTGCTTCTATCAGCAATGATTAAATGACGCCTGATGGTTGGCTACAGCTAGTTGAACCCTTACCGTCCCTCACGACACGTGAGGCTTTGTCTGTGTCGACGAATTGACTGCATCGAGTTACTGTATTTTGCGATGTATTTAAAATCAAAATATGGTGTAGGTAACTCGTGCGCTATAAAGGCCTTGACGTCAGCAGCAAAGAGACGAGGTTAATATATCTGGTCATTGTGGGTAGGAAGGGTTGGTTGTGAGCACTGGTTAATGAAGCCACAGTGTCGGCGGCTCAAGCTCTGTTGTCATCGTTGTTGTGGTGGTGGTTGTTTTTAGATTCAGCTACTGGGAACAAAAAGTTGCAAGTGGCACGGGCTATGGTGAGCCCGTACTGGACTTACCTGGCACAGGAGAGGGGCTGTGAGTCAATGTGTGTAGTCATCGCCTTGTTGATCATTGTGTGCTCCACAGCACTGAACAGGCTGTCCTTACTCACTCACTCACATATGTATATGAATATGTGTATGTATATATATATCTTCATGAAAGCACCAGGATATGCACTGAGGGCGTGAAGAGATACAAGCCATTAATAAGGTATAAACAAGTAGGGGAGGTGTGATGACAATCCAACGTCCAGCACATTGCACAGAAACAAAAGCAATAAGGAAAGGATGCATAGAGAAGAGCACGGAAAGAGCGGCAACAGAGCTAGCTAAGACACTGGCCATTAAATACGACAATGAAAGAAACATTGCAGCCAAAGTTAGAAATAATTGAAGTTTCAACATAGCCATATACGAGGGAGAATGACAGTTTTTTTTTTATTATATTATTTTCTACCACAGACGTGGCCACACATTTACAATGCTAACCAGCATATATACATTTTCTTCTCTCCTCCATGGACAGGGTTAGAGATGTGTTAAACATATATTTCAAGGGTTTATTGAACAATCAACCACTGAAGGTGAGTCGGTGCTTTTAAAATGCTAAGCTAACCTGTATACGTAAATACATAGATACACAGATTTACGTATGCCTTACATAAAGTGTTCGATGTGTCTTCTACACAGTGTCATTAATGTACATTTATAAAGGTGAAATGTAATTCTGATCAGCTTCCATATATACTTTGTACCCATACATATACATACACACACACATATACATATATACATACATGCATTCACAGACATTTGTCTCATTCACTCTGACAGGGTGAGATAGCTGATAAAGAAACTAGTGTGCAATTAAGCACTTAATCACTGAAGGTGATTAAGGTGCTTTTGCAAGCTCAGGTTATATAGTTACATCATATACATTGTATAATTAATCTATTACATGGTCAATCTTGGATACAAGTGAATGACAGTGAATGACCTGAAGACAAGACCACGCAAAAAGTGAGGAGAAAAACTAAAATAGATATTGACATTTGAGAGTACTTATCCACAGTGTTCACGACTGAGCGGGGACAGCTCCCCTTGTTGGGATATGAGGTAACCCAAGACGAGACTGACATATTGAGGTAGCAGCGGAAGAAGGGATGAGGCTTCATAGCTTCACTAGGCTAGACGGACGCTACTGGACCAGACAATGTGCATCACCGTGGGTGTTGAGAGGAGCTACTTGTTCAGGCCTTCAGTATATCTCTCACTCTGATTTTTAATAATCTTGAATAGTGAAGGGATGGTTCCCAGAGCTCCTGAAAGATGACAAATTTGTTGCCAATATACATGAAAGTGGACAGGGAGGCACTTAGCTGAAGCCTAGTGTTGTAAGCATTACCTGCAAAGTATAATGAAAGACATTAGCATAATGAAAATATAAAAACTGAAACCACGTACAAAACGCAGTCAAATCATAACAGAACGAAAAGGCAATGTAAAGGATCTGGGTGTACTCATGTCGGAAGACCTTACCTTTAAAGAACACAATAAAGTAGTCGTCACAATTGCAAGAAAAATGACAGGTTGGATAACAAGAACCATTCACACTAGAGATGCTATACCGATGATGATACTTTTCAAGACGCTAGTGCTCTCTAGAGTGGAGTACTGCTGCACAATGACAGCCCCTTTCAAAGCTGGAGAAATTGCTGACCTGGAGAGCGTGCAGAGGTCCTTTACTGCTAGAATCCACTCGGTAAAACATCTAAACTACTGGGACCGACTAAAGAGCCTAAATCTGTATTCTCTTGAGCACAGGCGGGAGAGATACATAATAATCTATACGTGGAAAATATTTGAGGGGGCTGGTCCCAAACCTGCACACAGAAATAACACCACATGAGACCAGAAGGCATGGCAGGATGTGCAGAATACCCCCGTAGAAAAGCAGAGGTGCAACAGGTACTCTGAGAGAGAACTCTATCAACATCAGAGGCCCGAGACTGTTCAACACGCTTCCACTACACATAAGGGGCATAACTGGCCGACCCCTCACAGTGTTCAAGAGAGAATTTTGTAAGCACCTCCAAAGGATACCTGGTCAACCAGGCTGTGATTCATACGTCAGACTGCAAGCAGCCGCGTCAAACAGCTTGGTTGACCAGTCCAGCAACGAGGAGGCCTGGTGGACGAACGGGCCGCGGGGACGCTAAGCCCCGGAAATACTCCAAAGTAATGGAAACTGCACAGGGCCTATATAGACCTATGGGAGGCAACGATAACGCCCCAGTTCATACATATTTATATCTAACCTTCACTGGAAAGAATCCAGAGATCCCATGTATGTTATTTGTTCCATAAATTTACGTTATGTCCAAACTCCAGGTCGATTCTGAATATAAACTTTTTTCCAATTTATATTCATTGTAAGCCGTATATATATATTTATTGTAAATAATAAACAGTACAAAAGCACATTCTACTATATCTTCTTCCTCAGTTATACGTGATTTATCATTCAATTAAATATATTCGTGGATCCACTTGAAAAAAAATAATTGTTTAACGAACACTCGAGTCTTAACACTTTCGCGTACTGAGGACTCAGCATTGAGTCCTCCGTAAAACAGGGGCAAGTCCGCCGAGGACTCAGCTGTGAGATTTTTCTCTACGCCTACCTCCCTTAGGAGGTGGACTACAAGTTTAAAGGCTGCTCTTGGCAGTTAAGCATGAGTCCAGTAGAAAAAGGAGAAGCGGGAGCAAACCGCCAGGCTTCCACCAGCAGGGGTGAAAACCTGTCCACAATAGGCCGCTGGTTCCTCCTAGTTAAACATGACGTTAAAACCAATAAAGGGTAACCGACGGGTTCTCACAATCAAATTTTATATTTGTTGTGTGGCGCTATGAATTGGAATTCGAATTCCCAAGAGCGCAGCCGTCATATCAAAGATTTAAAACAACAATATCAAATATATATCAGAACAATGGGAGTGGTACAGAATAGTTGAAGGTTGACATCAAAGACTGTTAACAAATAACAATTTATTATAACAAGAGACTAGACTACTACATTAAAACAAAAGAATGTCAATGACGTTACTCGAACATAAGCGTGCCCACAGAGGAATCAACACGCAAGCAAGAACTAACAGATCTATAATCACAATTACAACAAATGACACAGTGAGTTCTGGAACACGTCTCCAGTAACCTCCTAACTGTTCTACGCCTCAGTGCAGTCTACACCTGCAATAGCGGTTGCAATGCAATCAAATCAGTAGCCTTTCAATGACATCAATAACTAATGGGTTCACTGGCAACTCCAGCACCCTTCCTCAAATTAATCTTTACGTTAATGTCCATCCAGTGGCACCATAACCAACAGCTAAATAGCAACCCTTGCTGTGTGGCTGCATACTGAACTAACCTGAACACAGGTGTGCCCACTGATGACGCAATATTGCAAACTCAAGGAAAAATATCACAGACTAAGTTACACCACAGCGTGTGATTTAATTACGTTACAGTCCAACCAGTGGCATTTGCAACACAGCTATTCAACAGCCCCTCGAGAAATGACAGCAGGCTCCATCCTGCTGACACTTCGGGCTGACAACATGAACTAACTGAACAATCTTCCACTGATGACACAAGCAAGCAATCAATAGTGACACGGCTTCCTAGTGGCAACTACTCTAATCACAAGCTTAAGGCCCTCCCTCCTAACAGGAGAGACCCCCGTAATCAGGTGGGTAGTCTAACAGTGACTCACCCCTATCACAACTAAAGTGAACACAGTCAGGCAAGGTGGGATTCTGGGACACAGCTCCACTCATCCCTAAGTTACTTTACCCTCGTCACTAGATGATAACCAAAAGAAATTGCCTTAATCAATTACAACATTGATTATGTGAATAATGATGGAAATTGACTGATCACAGCAGTCAGCAACAAGTACTACTTTAATCACAAACAAGTGTCTCACGCTAGACACAACATGATAGTACTCTACGTTAACACAAGTCCTCTTGTCACAATAACTCAACTCTTAAATTACATCACACTTGACTCCTTGCAAGTATTCAGTGAGTAATTCTTAATTAAGGTCAAACGGACCACTAATTACATCCCAATTGAGTTACGTTAACTAAGCCTACCCCAAGTGGGTGGCTTCTCAACAGTCTGTGTATCATTAATTACGTTTACTTACTAATGAGTGCTAATTACCCTAATTAGCCTTGAGCAATTAATTAACTGTCACCAGGACCGATAATTAATCATACATAAATACGTCTCACTCCGCACTGCCTAAGCAGGTCTCATCAAACACTGTGAATTCACGGAAGAGGAGTTAATTACCCTAATTAACAATGAGTGCAACTTAATCCACTGTCACCAGACAGAATATGATTAATATAACGTATTATGCTAACCCCATGACCTCGCTTTACCGAGTCATCTGAGTCCTCAAGACTCCAGACGTTAATTACTCCACTAATTATCATGAGCCACTAATTGCCCAACCCTGAAAGGCAGTAGTCTCGAGCAACTGACGTTAGCACTATCACTGACAGACTCTGACAGATCCTCTCCCACTACGTGAATTCATGATGAGAATGCTAATTACATAATTAGCTAGAGTGGTCAATTAATTGTCACACGGACAATTAATTGCACCGGACACGTATTCCCACAAGCTCAAGTTCAACACTGTTCTCCCATAACAGCACTCACTCATTCAACAACTTCAAGTGTGCACCCCCTTATCCAGTTAATTACCCCTAATTAACTCACTGAATCCTTAAGTACTCCACACAACTCAAGAAAAAAAGACTAACCTAAGGTTACAGGTCACACATATAATGGCATGCAAAACATATAAATAGCACTGCCCACATACAGTTGCGACTACTGCAACTCGTTAATTACTATGCCCACACAGTAGTGACACACGGTTTTGCAACAATCAAGGTATACCAATCTTACTGTCCCTCCAATCTTGCAAACGTTGCAAAAGATCGCCCGATCCCGGTGCTTCAGCAAGACAATTAACGTTAATATAAGACACCGTCGCTCTACGCGGACAGCTGGCACTAATTCTCCCATAATTAGGCAAATTAACAAATTGCTCGCTCCCATTAAGTGACTGAGAATTTCCCTGAATACTCAAAGGGTCCCTTTAAATCCTCAACACAGTTCCTAGGACAGTAATATCGTATACCTGATAACACTGCACAAACCTGCACATAATGATACCGTCAGCATGCCCCCCATGCTAATGACATCATTAGGCAATCAGTCAGCGATCACATCTACTGACTCACCACACAACATACATAACAAATCATGCAAATGAAACATATGGAAATGGCCTCCATAACAATGTAATTAATCAACAGGTGATATATACAGACCTCAGGATATTCACTAATAACCCTGCCCCACGGGCCTGCTTAATTAACTCTAAACTGGCCTAATTACATAATGAGGTACCATGGCACTAACCAAGGCTGGACGATTATACAGAATCGCCAGACTGGATCATTTATATGATGATTTCTCTACACTGACTGGTCCCAAACTCCAGTCAGTCTACACACAACAATATATCTACAGATATATAATTATAACACTCGTGATATACGTGACAATTTCCCTCTCAGGTACTGCCCACAGTCACCTGGGCATGCCACAGACGGGCGTCTCAGCTACTTCCCTAGCCTGGCCGGGCTAGGGGCTCACACAACTTTTCTACTATGATTTCCACTAATCTGAGACACCGATAAAGTACTCACGTTTCCGTCCACACATTTCCTCATTTCCCAGGTCCTTACCACCTGGCTGTCAACACTTAGCTTGCTCCTCGTGCGTCGACAAGATGTGGCCTAGGCTGTCCTGGGAATGTGGCAAAGGGGTGGCCAAAGGTGGTGGCCAACATGTGGCCACTGCGTGGCCTACAGGAGGGTGGCCACGGGTGGCGCGTGACGTCACAGCACCCCACCCCACCCGGGTACTCGCGCGCGCGGGTAAGGTGGCCGGGCCGGCCGGGCCGGGCCGGGCCGGGCCGGGCCGGGCCGGGCGGGCTGGGCCGCACGGGTGGCCAGGGGTGGCCACGTGGCGCCTGGGGTTATACACACATGAGGATGGGGGATCACTAACAACCCATCATACCAGAGCATGACTCGCTCTTACACTGGGGTGACAGGGTGACACTGGCCGGCGTCACCTACCACATGACGACGTCGGGCGGAATTCAAAGTCCAAGTCCCAGTTTCTCGCAATTTGGGCTTCGACACACCCAGGGTGGCTGGAGTGCCATGCAATATGAGTAAACAGAACGACAGGAGCGATAACGGTGGTGGGGGTGGCAGGCCCGCCACCCCGCACCTAGACACTTCTTCACACCCTGGCTGCCAATTCAAACTAAACTCTTGGCGGCTAGAGAGGCTCACATGCCCATATTTCCCCCCTACCTTGTCTTGACCAATCAGCAGGAAGCCGGCACTGGTCCTGATGCCGCTTCCAATGACAGCTTTTCGCGCCAAAACTCGGCATAGGAGTGGAGGGGTGCCTAGACCAATCACACGGGCCCCCGCCTGTGGCGTGGCGTGACGTCACAAGGAGGGTGAGGCCTAACACAACGTCTCAATGTCTCCCGGGGGGGGGGGGCAGCGTTCGCCCCACTGTCCCCCCTCCACCTCTAACGGTTTTTTGTTATACACCTCTCTGTTTCACAGAACAGGCAAAATTTTGCTGTAATTCTCTCTACAGAGCAATCACAGACCTCTCATTAGTTTTAACTGCCAGCATTTAACATAAGCTTTCATATGACACCCAACAAGTAATGTAAATTGAAAGCTTCAGTTCTAGAGTCCCTAGAGCGACTAGCCTATTCTAGAAACTAGGAAAACTAGCTGAGGAGATTCTACATCTCCTCACACTACCTCCCACTAAAGAATATATTTTCCTGCAAGGAAATACATTCAAAACACCAGCTAGTTTTTCTGCACACACCTCCCTGCTACAGGTGTAAGCTACAAGTGTGTAGTGTTGTCTGTTTCAGCATCACTGGGGCTGAGGGTGTGCACTACACACCGGATCACCCTGGTGGTGCTGCCTGACTTGGAGTGGTAACATGTTCGGCTCTAGCTCTGGTCCTGGCCGGTTCAACACCTCGCAACCATTTCCATCACTGAACCTCCCATTTCCATCCTCGGTCTGTGTCATACTGGACACATGAGCAACACATTGGTGTGGCCTTACCGGTGAAGTACTTCTAACCCCCCTCAGCCTACTAAGAACTTACTGTCAGTTTTCCACCTGACATTGCAACAAGTTGACAGGATCACCTACCTGTCAACTGTCAAACACCAGCCGGTCTTGCTCTACCGACTGAACTATCTGGGAGAAAGCCCTTCTACAAGCACCTATACTCACCCTACTGAGCTTGGGGTCTCTCCCTTGCTTTTCCTCGGTCTCGCTCCTCTAACAAGGACATGAGCGAAACTCTTGACATCTGTCAAACTCCCCGGTCCGTTTCTACCTGGACCTAACTTGGAATGTGATCAGCATTCCCTCTGCAGATCTACTATAACCCTTTACCAAGGCAATCCTTAAAGAACAAAATCATTATGCTGCTGGGGATCTGAACCATGGAAAATCACCAGCCCAAAATGACCTTTGCCATCTTGCATTTTCAGCCTTTCTTCAAAAGGCGATCGATGTATGCATCCATCGAATCGTCTTTCTCAGTGCTGCCATGCTAGGCATCTTTACCTTCATACCTTGTCACCAGGTTAAGTGCACTAGGGTGGGCTTGCTTCCCTTCCCTGTGTGAGATTGCCCCCTTGCAATCTGCTCTTGAGCCAGCACTGACTTGCTGCGCTCTCACCATCAGGCTCGAACTCGGCCTTGCTGTCACCTCTGAAAATGGGAGCCTCTGCTCAACCTCTCCAGTCGGGAGCCTCTGCTCAACCTCTCAAGTGACTACCATGAATTCTTCCTGGGGTTGTACAGTCCCCACTCTGGCAAGAATTCCCTCACCTGTCTAACTACAGATAATTACTCTCCTTTCTCTAAAGAAGACAACTCGGATCCTTAGCTGGTGGCGCGACCTCCCACTAAGATCCTAAGGTGTATCTAACAACTACACTCTAATGACACCCTTGACAACTACACTGTCGTCCAATGAGACCTCTCACGCTTGAGGTCACTTCTAGAAGCTTCGTCTACCCTCAGGTAGGTGGTGTCTTGCACCTCAGGCATATCCTGAGTGCACCCCTTGCAACCACTGTTGCACGCTGGCTTGGTGTCCACGACACCTGCTGCTGAGCTGACCCCACTCACTCACGAGTGTGTCAATGTCCCCTAGCTAGCAGCCACGAAAAGCCAGACAAATTTCACCATATTTACCATGAAATACCTCTTTCCTACAGTGTGTGTGGTGTGTGTGTACCTGTGTGTGACAACCGTGCACAAAACATACCTTCAACCATCCTGGTCCACATTGTTCTGTAATGATAACTTTTATGTTACTTTAAAAATCAATGAGACTGCCCTGCATGGGCTCGAACCCAAGTTGCATAGCCCCACGTTGGGCGCCAGCTGTGAGATTTTTCTCTACGCCTACCTCCCTTAGGAGGTGGACTACAAGTTTAAAGGCTGCTCTTGGCAGTTAAGCATGAGTCCAGTAGAAAAAGGAGAAGCGGGAGCAAACCGCCAGGCTTCCACCAGCAGGGGTGAAAACCTGTCCACAATAGGCCGCTGGTTCCTCCTAGTTAAACATGACGTTAAAACCAATAAAGGGTAACCGACGGGTTCTCACAATCAAATTTTAATTTGTTGTGTGGCGCTATGAATTGGAATTCGAATTCCCAAGAGCGCAGCCGTCATATCAAAGATTTAAAACAACAATATCAAATATATATCAGAACAAGGAGTGGTACAGAATAGTTGAAGGTTGACATCAAAGACTGTTAACAAATAACAATTATTATAACAAGAGACTAGACTAACATTAAAACAAAAGAATGTCAATGACGTTACTCGAACATAAGCGTGCCCACAGAGGAATCAACACGCAAGCAAGAACTAACAGATCTATAATCACAATTACAACAAATGACACAGTGAGTTCTGGAACACGTCTCCAGTAACCTCCTAACTGTTCTACGCCTCAGTGCAGTCTACACCTGCAATAGCGGTTGCAATGCAATCAAATCAGTAGCCTTTCAATGACATCAATAACTAATGGGTTCACTGGCAACTCCAGCACCCTTCCTCAAATTAATCTTTACGTTAATGTCCATCCAGTGGCACCATAACCAACAGCTAAATAGCAACCCTTGCTGTGTGGCTGCATACTGAACTAACCTGAACACAGGTGTGCCCACTGATGACGCAATATGCAAACTCAAAGAAAAATATCACAGACTAAGTTACACCACAGCGTGTGATTTAATTACGTTACAGTCCAACCAGTGGCATTTGCAACACAGCTATTCAACAGCCCCTCGAGAAATGACAGCAGGCTCCATCCTGCTGACACTTCGGGCTGACAACATGAACTAACTGAACAATCTTCCACTGATGACACAAGCAAGCAATCAATAGTGACACGACTTCCTAGTGGCAGCTACTCTAATCACAAGCTTAAGGCCCTCCCGTCCAAACAGGAGCGACCCCCGTAATCAGGTGGGTAGTCTAACAGTGACTCCCCCTATCACAACTAAAGTGAACACAGTCAGGCAAGGTGGGATTCTGGGACACAGCTCCACTCATCCCTAAGTTACTTTACCCTCGTCACTAGACGATAACCAAAAGAAATTGCCTTAATCAATTACAACATTGATTATGTGAATAATGATGGAAATTGACTGATCACAGCAGTCAGCAACAAGTACTACTTTAATCACAAACAAGTGTCTCACTCTAGACACAACATGATAGTACTCTACGTTAACACAAGTCCTCTTGTCACAATAACTCAACTCTTAAATTACATCACACTTGACTCCTTGCAAGTATTCAGTGAGTAATTCTTAATTAAGGTCAAACGGACCACTAATTACATCCCAATTGAGTTACGTTAACTAAGCCTACCCCAAGTGGGTGGCTTCTCAACAGTCTGTGTATCACTAATTACGTTTACTTACTAATGAGTGCTAATTACCCTAATTAGCCTTGAGCAATTAATTAACTGTCACCAGGACCGATAATTAATCATACATAAATACGTCTCACTCCGCACTGCCTAAGCAGTCTCATCAAACACTGTGAATTCACGGAAGAGGAGTGTTAATTACCCTAATTAACAATG
>WNGS01099360.1:0-19125 GCA_020271785.1 Procambarus virginalis
ATATATATAGTCGTACCTATTAGCCAGAACGCACTTCTCAGCCTACTATGCAAGGAACGATTTGCTTAATAAGCCAAGTTTTCATGAATAATTGTTTTTCGGCTACCTAACCTATAAAGATAGGTTAGGTTAGGTTAGGTAGGGTTGGTTAGGTTCGGTCATATAACTACGAAATTTAACTCCAATAAACAAAAATTGACTCGTACATAATGAATGGGTAGCTTTATCATTTCATAAAAACATTAGAGAAAAATATATTAATTCATGAAAACTTGGCTTATGAGGCAAATCGGGCCTTGCATAGGAGGCTGAGAAGTGCGTTCAGGCTACTAGGTACGACATTAGATACAGGGGAGATACCAGCAGCACTTAAAAGCAGATATAGCTCCGTTGCACAAGGGGGGAGTAAAGCCTTGGCCAAAAAATTATAGGCCAGTTGCACTAACATCACACATAATAAAAGTGTTTGAAAGAGTGATTAGGAATCAAATTTCTAGTTTATGGAAAACAATGAATTGCACAATCCAGGACAACATGGATTTAGAGCGGGAAGATCCTGTCTGTCACAGTTACTCAACCACTATGACAAAATCACAGAAGCCCTAGAAGAAAAGCAAAATGCAGATGTTGTACACAGACTTTGCAAAGGCTTTCGACAAATGTGACCATGGGGTGATAGCTCACAAAATGAGGTCAATGGGAATAACTGGAAAAGTAGGACGCTGGATACTCAATTTCCTGTCGAACAGAACACAAAGAGTAACAGTCAGTCAGATAAAATCGAGTCCAAGCGATGTTAAAAGCTCTGTACCTCAAGGTACAGTCCTTGCACCGCTACTGTTCCTTATTCTATATCTGATATAGACAAAAATACACGTCACAGCTTCGTGTCATCCTTCGCAGATGACACAAAAATCAGCATGAAAATTACCTCTGCTGAAGACATTGAAAAACTACAAACAGATGTCAACAAAGTTTTCGATTGGGCAGCAGAAAATAATATGATGTTTAACAGTGATAAATTTCAGGTACTCAGGTACGGCAAAAATGAGGATCTGAAACATAATACAGGGTACAAAACACAATCAAATCTTCCCATAGTAGAAAAACAGCATGTCAAGGATTTGGGAATAATGATGTCCGACGATCTAACGTTTAGGGAGCATAACCAAGCAAATATCGCATCAGCCAGAAAAATGATCGGATGGATTACGAGAACTTTCAAATCCAGGGATCCCATCACAATGGTTGTACTCTTCAAGTCACTTGTGTTGTCCCGTCTCGAATACTGCTCAGTACTCACTTCCCCCTTCAGAGCAGGAGAGATTGCTGAAATAGAGGGAATACAGAGAACATATACGGCATGCATAGACGAGATAAAACACCTAAATTATTGGGATCGTCTCAAAGCTCTCCAAATGTACTCTCTAGAAAGGAGACGAGAGAGATACCAAATAATATACACGTGGAAAATACTGGAGGGCCAGGTCCCAAATCTACACAGTAAAATAACAACGTACTGGAGTGAACGATATGGAAGAAAATGCAAGATTGAACCAGTGAAGAGCAGAGGTGCCATAGGCACAATCAGAGAACACTGTATAAACATCAGAGGTCCGCGGTTGTTCAACGTCCTCCCAGCGACTATAAGAAATATTGCCGGAACAACCGTGGACATCTTCAAGAGAAAACTGGACTGTTTCCTAAGAGAAGTCCCGGATCAGCCGGGCTGTGGTGGGTATGTGGCTCTGCGGGCCGCTCCAAGCAACAGCCTGGTGGATCAAACTCTCACAAGTCGAGCCTGGCCTCGGGCCGGGCTTGGGGAGTAGAAGAACTCCCAGAACCCCATCAACCAGGTATCAACCAGGTATCAACCAGTTTTAACTATCGATAATTCATCTAGGCCCGCCAGGAAAATTCCCACTTTTTCCATGAGATCCTTACCACATAGGCTAGGATTATGTGAATCCACTACATAAAAATCTTGAACAATTTCTTTTCCATTATAACCTACTTTTGCCGAAACCTTACCATAGACCTTAATCGGTACATTATCATAAGCACTTAAAGATTTTTTACCTGGTTTTACATTCAATTGCAAGGTATCTGCCAAATCTCTAGACAATGTTGACACTGCCGCACCAGTGTCCAGTTCCAAGGGAACTACTTCCCATTAATTACAAAATTCACCACTTGTGACTTCACTGAACATACCTTTTCTTTCACCGAATATAGTCGGTTTTCCTCACCTGCATCTTCTTCAGACGGTTTACCTTCCTCTACCGCCTTGACTACAGTACCACTACCTCTTCTTCCTGCATTACCTGGTCGTCTCCTCTCCCAGGCCTTGTTGTTCCTGTTCAGAAATTCCCTACACACTCTCTGCAAGTGTCCCTCCTTGTTACAAAAGTTGCATATATAGGCACGAAACTTGCACTTGCTACTTATGTGCCTGTATCCACAGTGTTTGCATCTGGTCTGGCCCTGTACGACCATAATTTCCTGAGTAGAAGTCTTACTTCCAAAAGCCCTTTCCAGGTTCAATATCTTCTCGAGCACTGTCCATGAAGTCATCGATTGTAGATCCAAATTTTCTGCCACCAGGTTAGGGAAATAATCCTCCTTTTCCACTGCCATGAACAACTGGTCCCTAACCCTACCGTCCAACTGTGCTCCGAAGTTGCAGAGGTTAGCCAAAGCCTTCAACTCCGAAAATAAATCCTGTACTGATTCGTGCTGCTTTTTCGTCCTCTTCTGGAAATCCATCAAACTCCTGTGATATGATGGTTTCACCACATACTGACGTTTAAGCAGAGCAATCAGGTCTACATAGGTCTTCGTGTGCGGTAGCTCCGGTGCACACAAATTTCCGAGAACACTATATGCTTCCGAGCCCAGTGAAACTAAGAGTACCGCTTTCTTGTTGGCATCTTCCTTAATCTCCCGGCACTGAAAGTGTGCTTCCAGCAGGCTGAGCCACAGGTCCAACGAGATCTTGGCAGTGTTTAACGGCTCCATTGACATGAGCGGCGTAGTCATTGTCACGGTGGTAGCACACTGTACTCGTATGCGAAGCGTCCACTCGTCCACACGACGTACCCTGCTCTCTCTTGATCCTCACACCTCGTCTCGTACCCAGGCTCTCTGCCGGAGATGTTTAATCCTCGTCGCCACTGTAATGGTTGTAGTCAGAGAAACAATCTTCGTCCTCATGGTTGTATTCTCCACCAGTAACAACAACAAAACAAAAATCAGGTACATGATACCAAATTTAACGCTGTAGAATAAGTGTGGAGTTTACAACCCTGAAAAGAATAGAAACATTTCGTCGCTGTTTGGAGCTCACGGCTAGTGATCTATGTATAGTTGTTTATTTGCGGCCGGTCTAACACATCCTTTTGTGACATTTTATACATATGTTCTTGTAGAACATTCTGTTGCGAACACGTTGGGCGCTGCCCAATAAACTCGACACTCGGGGCAAAATTTAAAAAACAAAACTTTAATCTTGGTGGAACATAAAATGGCCGCCTGTGTTTATGCTATCGTCAAATGGCGCTGTGACGTCACAGGTGAGGGAAGCACGTACTGCGCAATAATGCCTCGATCCCTAGTTATTTATTTATTTATTTATTTTATTTATTTATATATATACAAGAACGTACATTGGGGGTTAAGAGACAACATAGAGTTTAAGTTGGAACTACAATCTTGTAAAGCCACTAGATATATATAGCATTTCGGGCAAGTCCTTATAAACTAATCTTTGAGCAAATCCTTAAACAAACAAAGTTTTAGAGAAGTAATTAGGAGTAAAATTGATAAAAAGTATTTAACAGGTACATTACAGCTTTACTTTACAAGTACAGATGATTTTAAGCAGGATAATTACAGTAAAATTGTAAAAAAAATTTACAGGTAAGATGCAAGAATTTACCGGCCGCAAACAAAAAAACCTACGTCGATTAATTACACTCGTGGTGTCAACAATACAATAGTCTTACCATGAAGATCCAATGCAATGCCGTTTTCTCAAATAGGCTATGTGACTATTAGAGAAAACGAAAATTTTATGGCAAACATGTTCATAGTATCTCCAAGTCGATCGGCGTGTGAGAATTGAGACCACTGACAAAAGTTTCCCAGTCTGTCTGCCTCAGCTCTACCACACGTTCCCTGGCCTCAGCCAGAGCCGTTTGAAAAAGCTTAAGCATTTCAGCAGTGCGGGTCCATCTATAAGCTAGTCCAATTAATTCTTCTGGCAGTGTGTTTTAGTGCATGCAATTTAGAATCATTATAATAAGCATAAGTGCTATTACCAGTGTAATTTGGGTTACGTGGCCTGGACGATGGATCAAGTGATTCTATGAAAGAACATAACAATGGGGAATATTAATATGGGTAGAGTTGACTAAATGTAAACTCTGTCAGCAGAACTCCATCTCATATATATCTCAATATAAATCTCATATAAATCTCAAAATAAACAATACCCAAATTTGTAACAAATTAGATGGCAAGTTCCTTGGCGTTCTCATTGACCACAAGGTGAATTTCCAGGGACACATTCTAAATATATCAAAAAAGTTTCAAAAACTGTTGGCATTCTTTCTAAGATCAGATATTATGTACCCCGCCCTGCCCTGGTTACTCTCTATTACTCCCTCATCTATCCATATCTCAACTATGGTATTTGTGCTTGGGGTTCTACTACCCAAAATCATTTACATCCTCAAATTACTCAACACAAAGCTGCTATTAGGACAATATCCAACTCTGGCCCCAGACATCACTCGGTACCCCTACTCAAATCTCTGAATATGTTAGATATTAAGTCACTGCACATTCTCTCATGTGTATTATACATATATAAAACGCTGAACTGTAATGGCAATCCTGACCTCAAAAGCTTCATTGAAGGTTGTAACAGAACCCATGAGCACCACACCAGAAATAAATACAGTTTTGATATTCCAAGAGTACGACTTAATCAAACTAGAAATGCTCTACAAATCAAGGGACCCAGAATGTGGAATGACCTCCCCAACCATGTTAAAGACTGTACCTCTCTCAACCAGTTTAAGATTAAAACTAAACACTACCTAATAAATTCCTTGTAACCTACCTTACCCCTCTATTGTCAACCCATGTCTCTTTTCTTAAACAACGCTGTTTGTCAACCTAATTGTATTTGTGCTGCTTTTTCAGCCATGTTCCCCCTTTTTTATTTTTATTTCTTCTCAACTCATTTTATACTTTAAACTCAATTAGTATTAAGATTTAGTCTTTAATGTTTTTCCTGCCCGAAACGCTTTGCGTAATATTGACTTTACTCACCTTTTAGTACTTACCTATTTGTGCCTGTAGGATCGAGCTCTAGCTGTTGGATCCCACTTTTCTAGCAATTGGTTGTCTAATGCAATGACTCCTGATCTATTTCTCTATCGTACCTGCTTTTAAAGTTATGACTGGAGTTATCCTCTACAACCTGCTTCTTTAGGTCTTCCATTTACTCACTTCTCTTATGGCAAAAGAAATATTTCTAACACCTCTATGACACATCTGAGTTTCACGTTTTCGTCCGTGCCTTCCTTGTTCTATTATTATTATTATTCATTGTAAACATTTCCTCTTTTTCCGTTATGTCAATCCTTCTAAGTATTTTATACGTCTGTATCATGTCCCCTCTTTCCCTCTTCCTTTCTTACGTCGTCAGTTTAGTTCCTTCAGTCTGTCTTCGTACCTCATCTCTCGGAGCTCTGGGACGAGTCTCGTTACAAACGTCTGCACCTTTTCCAGCTTCCTTATGTGTTATTTTTAAGATAGGTGCTCAATGATGGAGTGGCATACTCTAAGACTGGCCTCACACAGGCGGTATACAATGATCTAAAAGCCTCGTTACTCAAGTTACTGAAGGATGTTCTGATTTTTGCCAGAGTAGAGTATGCGGCTGACATTATTCTATTTATATGAGTCTCTGGAGTTAGGTTTGGTGTTATGTCCACTCCCAGGTTTTTATCTCTAGACGTTATAGGGAGGTAGTTTTCCTTCATTGTGTATTGGTCTTTCGCTCTGCTGGCTCTTGTCCCCATTTTCATCACCTTGCGCTTGTTATTGTTGAACTCTAGCAGCCATTGCTCGGACCATCTCTGCAACCTGTTCAAGTCATCCAGGAGAATCTTACAGTCCTCATCTGTCTCAACCCTCCTCATTAGTTTTGCATCACCTGCAAACATTGTAATAAAAGACTCGACTCCTGCAGTCAAATCATTTACATAAATGAGGAATAGTATGGGTGCCAGCACCGGTCCTTGAGGCACCCAGCTTGTTACTCTATGGCTCAAGGACTAAGGTCCCAGCACCGGTCCTTGAGGCACCCAGCTTGTTACTCTATGGCTCAAGGACTAAGGTGCCAGCACCGGTCCTTGAGGCACCCAGCTTGTTACTCTATGGCTCAAGGACTAAGGTGCCAGCACCGGTCCTTGAGGCACCCAGCTTGTTACTCTATGGCTCAAGGACTAAGGTCCCAGCACCGGTCCTTGAGGCACCCAGCTTGTTACTCTATGGCTCAAGGACTAAGGTGCCAGCACCGGTCCTTGAGGCACCCAGCTTGTTACTCTATGGCTCAAGGACTAAGGTCCCAGCACCGGTCCTTGAGGCACCCAGCTTGTTACTCTATGGCTCAAGGACTAAGGTGCCAGCACCGGTCCTTGAGGCACCCAGCTTGTTACTCTATGGCTCAAGGACTAAGGTGCCAGCACCGGTCCTTGAGGCACCCCGCTTGTTACTCTATGGCTCAAGGACTAAGGTCCCAGCACCGGTCCTTGAGGCACCCAGCTTGTTACTCTATGGCTCAAGGACTAAGGTCCCAGCACCGGTCCTTGAGGCACCCAGCTTGTTACTCTATGGCTCAAGGACTAAGGTCCCAGCACCGGTCCTTGAGGCACCCAGCTTGTTACTCTATGGCTCAAGGGCTAAGGTCCCACCACCGGTCCTTGAGGCACCCAGCTTGTTACTCTATGGCTCAAGGACTAAGAATGACTAAATAAACATAAGAATATTGGCAGAAATAAACTATAAAAATGATATTGTCTCCAAAGAAAAGAAGGAACCGAAACCAAGTGACCAGGTTACAAAAGTGACCAGGTTACAAAAGTGACCAGGTTACAAAAGTGACCAGGTTACAAAAGTGACCAGGTTACAAAAGTGACCAGGTTACAAAAAGTGGAGGCCAGTAAACAGAAAATTATTAAGACATTTGTGAGGAGGTCAATGGCAGCTTCCACGGCGGAGTGTTCACTATTGAGCCTGAACAGTTGCCAGAGCTAGATGAGGATATAGTCCCTGATGAGATACTACTAAATATTGAGGTAACAGCTGAGGAAGTAAGAATACAGCTAGCATCACTGGATGTAACTAAAGCTACTGGGCCAGATGAGGATATAGTCCCTGATGAGATACTACTAAATATTGAGGTAACAGCTGAGGAAGTAAGAATACAGCTAACATCACAGGATGTAACTAAAGCTACTGGGCCAGATGAGGATATAGTCCCTGATGAGATACTACTAAATATTGAGGTAACAGCTGAGGAAGTAAGAATACAGCTAGCATCACTGGATGTAACTAAAGCTACTGGGCCAGAGAGAATATCACCATGGATGTTAAAAGAAGCAGCACAGACCCTCAGCATACCTCTTGCACTAGTCTACAGTGAGTCACTTACACATGGGTAATTGCCAAACTGATGGAAGAAGGCAAATGTGGTGCCACTATGCTAGAAAGAACATAGAGAAAAGGCACTTAACTGCAGACCAGTGTCACTCACAAGCATCCCTTGCAAAGTACTTGAAAGAATATTAAGATTAAGATTAGTTGCACATCATGAAAGAATTTAGTTTGTAAGTAAACAACAACAACAACACGGCTTTAGAGAAGGGAAATCATGCCTGACGAATCTCAAGGAACTTTATGATAAGGTAACGAAAATATCGCAAGACAGAGACGGATGGGCAGATTGCATATTTCCGGACTGCCTAAATGCCTTTGATAGAGTACCACACAGAAGGCTATTATACACACTTGAGAGGCAGGCGGGAGTAGACAGAAACACACTATCATTAGTAAGGAATTACCTAACAGACAGGTGTCAGAGAGTGACCGTGAGGGGCGAGGAGTCGGACTGGCGTAGAGTAACAAGCGGGGTGCCTCAAGGACCGGTGCTGGGACCCATACTATTCCTCATTTATATAAATGACTTGACTGCAGGAGTTGAGTCTTTTATGTCAACGTTTGCAGGTGATGCAAAGCTAATGAGGAGGGTTGAGGCAGATGAGGATTGTAAGATTCTCCAGAATGACTTGAACAGGTTGCAGAGATGGTCCGAGAAATGGCTGATAGAGTTCAACAATAACCAGTGCAAGGTGATGGATATTGGAACAGGAGCCAGGAGACCGAATGGCCAATATACGATGAAGGGAAACTACCTCCCTATAACGTCTAGAGAAAGTGACCTGGGAGTGGACGTAACACCAAACCTAACTCCAGAGGCTCATATAAATAGAATAACGTCCGCTGTATACTCTAACTCTGGCAAAAGTCAGAACATCCTTCAGAAACTTGAATAAGGAGGTTTTTAGATCACTGTATACCGCCTGTGTGAGGCCAGTCTTAGAGTATACCGCCCCATCGTGGAGCCCCATTTTTAATAACACATCTGGAAGCTCGAATAAGTGCCGAAGTTTGCAACGAAACTCGTCCCAGAGCTGCGAGGTATGAGGTACGAAGACAGACTGAAGGCACTAAACCTGATGACGTTTGAAAAGAGGAGGGAGAGCGGGGACATGATACAGATGTATAAAATACTTAGAGAGATTAACAAGGTGGAAACAGGGGAAATGTTTACAAGGAAAAACAATAGAACAAGGAGGCACGGATGAAAGCTTGATACTCAGATGTGTCAAAGATGTTACAAAGTTTTCTTTTATCATAAGGTTAGTGAGTAAATGGAATGACCTAAAGGAGCAGGTTGTAGAGGCTAACTCCATTCATAACTTTAACAGCAGGAATGATTGAGAAATAGGTCAGGAGTCATTGTATTAGACAACCAACGGCTATAAAAGTAGGGTCCAAGAGGTGGAGCTCCATCCTGCATGTACAAATAGGTGAGTACAAATAAGTGAGCACGCTGTAAACAACAAATGGTATTTGAGGAGACAAAGATGTAGCTGCGGACTTGAGGCTTCCTTTAACTCTTCGACTCATCAGTGAAAAAGAGGGAGTTGCCAAAGGAATGGAAGACAGCCAATGTAGTGCCAATGTGCCAGAAAGAAATTACACAGCAGCCACTAAACTACACAGTAGCTTCGTTAACGACAATTTTCAATTAGGCGCTAGAGAAGCTTGCAAGGAAACGTCTCGTGGAACACTTAACAAAATTGTTTCTCTCAAAGCACCATCATGGATTCAGTTAAGGCAGATAATTCCCTAAAAAAAAATCGAATAATGTTAAATAAAACTGATAAAACTAAGGGAAGAAGGGTTAGCTGCCTGTATTTTCGTTAAACATTAGCAAATATGTAACACAGTTCAATTTAGTAGGTCCCCGTCCAAAAATTGAAAACCAGGATTTCATTACTAATGGAGTGCTGGTGTGGAGAAGAGAACATATCATTGGTTGAAAACAGAGTAATTCTCAAAGAAGAGAAATCAGCGGCAAACAGTTACAAGTATTAAAAAACGCAAGTAGTGTACCTCCTGTGAGATCATTTGGGATCATTCAGATTGTGATATATGTCATCAAACTGACTGAGGAATGTCTTAAGTATCTTTACTTGCGGATTATGCATAATTGCTGAGATTTACAAATGAAGACGTTTGAGGGAGAGTACAAGGAGATCTAGATGCGCTCAAGCGGTGGTCGGACAGATGGTCACTTTAACACTGACAAATACAAAGCACTAAACATAGGTGAGACGAAGAGAAGGCACCAGGAATAGTATAGACTAGAAAGGTATTTCATGATTCTGTTAACACAACAAGGTGAAGACTGCTAGGATGGTACACGCCACATGGACAGATAATTTACATCAAAGTTGTGAGAAACGTTTAGGTGACCAAAGACTATTATCTAGGCAACACAGTGTCCCAGACTTACTAATGTTCCACAGCTGGGCTACGAGGCCGCGGAGGACGCTCCCACAGATGGGCTACGAGGCCGCGGAGGACGCTCCCACAGCTGGGCTACGAGGCCACGGAGGACGCTCCCACAGCTGGGCTACGAGGCCGCGGAGGACGCTCCCACAGGTGGGCTACGAGGCCGTGTAGGACGCTCCCACAGCTGGGCTACGAGGCCGCGGAGGACGCTCCCACAGCTGGGCTACGAGGCCGCGGAGGACGCTCCCACAGCTGGGCTACGACGGCTTCTGATTACTCTTTCATAAACACAGATCTTATCTTGCATAAACACCAAGAATCTAATAAGCAAAATGAAATCTAGTGTGTTGCTTGTTTTGTGTGTGTTGGTGAGTTACCAAATAAATAAGTTATTAAACTTTATATGAATAATATTTGTTGAATTCTTACTGTTCTACGACATTGAAAAGTGTTTAAATAAGTGAAAGTAACGTAAATGATGTATTTATATGTATGATCCAGGCTTAATTAGTACACACACACACACAAATACAAACATTCACATAATCATTCAAGTACTGATTTGATGTGTAGTTCCATAGAGATTAAAAATTAAATTAGATTTTCACTAAAAATTGACGACTCAGATGAAGTTGTAAAACACATTGTATCTAGCTTTACTATAACATTCTAACCATAAACACTCATCCACTGCCTTACTGTAACCAACATAAGAATCATGAACTCACTCCCTTACGTTACACTAAGCAATATATGAGTCATAAACACTCACCCACCACAATTCTGTTACCAACAAATGGTATTTGTTGATACTGATATATGTTGCTGGGGACTTGAGCCTCCCATTAACTCTTCGAATCATCCATGAAAAGGGGGGAGTTGCCAAAAAATGGAAGACAGCCAATGTAAGGCCAAAGTGTCATAATGAAAGGACACAGGAGCCACTAAATTACACAGTAGCTTCATTATCAAACATTCTCAGTTAGACATTAGAGCAGCTTGCAAGTGTCTCTTGAAACACTTAAGAAATGAAGATTTCTCTCAAAACAGAATATTCAGATGTTCGCTGACCCTTTAGGTCGGCCCTTCGCACCACCCAATGGTCGGAACGAAATGAAATTTAATAAACACCATGCCTATTACAATGACCCAAAACTGCATACTTTGAAACGCACTGCCAGACGAGTTGGGCTTGCATATAGGAAAACCCATATGCCAGCAATGCTTAAGCTCTTTTCGAAAGCCCTAGCCAAGGCGAGGGAGCGCATGACAGAGCTCAGGTAAGGTAACTGTTTTTTTTTAACAGTCTCAACTCTCACACCCCCCCCCCTCAGCCAGGCATGGAAGGATATTAAAAGAATTAAAGGCGATAAGATCGGCCAAGTAGCACACCCTCACCCTCTACACAGAGCAAACGAGTTAGTCGATGCTTGGGCAACCACCTCTAGCTTCAATAATCTTCCCCCAGACATACAGTTCAGATTAAATGCTGGTTACGGAGATCGAGAAAGGCTCGTTGACTTCATGCTCCACAAGGAAGATGAATGCAACGTGCCATTCACTGAGTTTGAATTACTCGCGGCCCTAAACAAAGGCAAAGCCACATCCCCCGGTGAAGATGGTATCACTTATGACATATTGCGTCTGCTCCCTTTAGTACCAGGGAATCCCCTGCTTGAGCTGTATAATATGAGCTATGTTACTGGGGAACTTCCTAACTCTTGGACCAACAGTATAATCATTCCAATTCCCAAGCCAAATCAAGAGAATGCTTTCCGCCCAATTTCCCTTACTAGCTGCATTTGCAAAACATTCGAGATAATAGTCCTAAACCGTCTTTTCTATAGAATAAGAACCATGCTATCCCCCCCCCCCAGATATATGGCTTCATGCATGGAAGGAGTGTGCATCATTGCATCACCACCTTTCTTACCCTGCACACTGAAAAGTCATATACAACCTTCCTAGATCTTAAGTCTGCCTTTGATATTGCAAATAGACATGTTATCTTGAGTGAGCTTGCAAGAATGAATATTGGTGGTCGGCTTCTTTCTTGGATCAGGGGTTACTTATCCAACAGGAAGTCATCTGTATTTTTCCAGGGACATAGGAGTGTAACAAGAGACTTTGAACTAGGTACCCCGCAGGGTGGTGTCCTCAGTCCTACCTTATTTAATATCGTAATAAACACGCTGTTAAACTCTGTACCGAGCAAACCCAACGTCCACATCATTAGCTATGTTGATGATATAATGATACTCACCACTGGGTATGCTGATGATATAATGATACACACCACTGGGTATGCTAACACGCAGAACACTCTTAACTCTGTATTAGACTCATGTCAGAACCTGGGTTTAATTATCTCAGCAGAGAAAACAAAGATACTAAATCGGCGCCCACCCAGGCAGGGAGGAGCTGTTCGCAAGATGCAACTGTCTGATGGCTCCCAGCTTGACTATGTAAACAGATTCAAATACCTTGGCCTTGAGGTGCCACTGTATGGTCCTGTTGTATTCAGACTCTGTCGTCAGTATAAAGAGAGGCTCCGAGCTCTCAAGGCTGTTGCAGGTTATCACTCAGGCTATGGTGCCAATGTCACAATTGTCAAAATGATGTACCTTGCATACATTAGATCTTTAGTGGATTATGCTGCACCTCTGCTTGTTTTGATACCTGAAAGAAAGCTTGGAGGGCTTGAAAAATTGCAGAACGAAGCCTTGAGGATAATCCTTTGGTGCCCTCGTACCATAAAGATACTTAATATGAGAAAGGAACTTAATGTTCCGAGCGTTGTTGATCGTGTTGCTGAAATTAACTGTCAAATTGGTATAAAAATGCTTAAGCTAACTCATCCTAACCCTTGCACAGAAGCCCTCCAGAATTTCTTTATTGAAGATCAGCATTGTTCCAAATGGATAACAAAAACTGGAACTCAACTCAGAATGTATCAGGTTCATGATTTGTACCAAGATAAACAACAACGGCACTTTCCTGCACCGTGGGAGGTTACACCCTTTCCAGTTTTAATCCCTCCCTTTCCACCCAAGAAGCAAATTAGAGATCAGCCCAAGCTTCGTCTTGAGGCAAAGCTCAACGCCTTAAGCCATATTGATGCTCTGTTCACAGAGCATTCTCTCTCTCAAATCATATACACTGATGGTTCCCTACACCGCACCACGGGTGCAGTTGGAAGTGCAGTTGTTCTGACAATGGGCGATGGCTTGTACTTTGAGTGGGGAGTCCGTATAAACAACTGGGCCTCTACCCTTCAGACCGAACTATTTGCCTTGCTCCTTGCACTGAAATATGGCCAACTCCATCAAAATATTAAATATGTACCCAACTCAACTAATGAGTAATCAACCAATTACTCCATGGGATAACTGGGATTTATCAGTTGATTTTGTAAATGCACCCAAGAAAGATAGTGTGCACTCTACATTATTAAAACAGTTAACACTGAAAGGCATCACTGAAAGTACTCAGAGTATGGGTAACAATGTTTATCAGTGCTATACCGACGGCTCTGTAGAAGAGGGTGGACGATGTACCGGATGTGCATGTAATATATTTGAACAATCTTCTCTCGTACATACAGCAATGATGCGCGTCAATGACTGGGTAAGTACAACTCAAACCGAACTTGCAGGCATATACCTTGCCACTGAATTGTTAAAAGACAAAGGCAGTGGACTTATATACTGTGACTCGCAGAGTGCACTTTTGGCATTGAACGCACATAGTAGTGACACACAGAAAATAGTCAGTGATATTCGAATGAATGTTTTAGCTGCTAAAGAAAACAGATTTGAAATTAAATTTCTATGGATACCATCACATGTTGACATCTCAAGGCATGACACTGTTGATATGCTTGCAAAGACAGCCTGTAGAAAACCAGTGGTAGAAATTGATATGGGTGTTTCATTAGCAGTGACAAAGAGAATACTTAAACAAATATCTAATGAAGATCTCACCGACCTAACAAATTCACAAAGACCTGAAAGTTGTAGCATTAAATATTATGATAGATATCGTGAGGAGACATTCACATATGGGACTAATAGAACAAGAACCCGGCAATGTGATGTTATAGTGGCCAGAATACGCCTGAGATATAGACGTATCTGGCAGCTTTCTCAAAACCCAAATGTCGAGTACACAATGTGTCAACTTTGTGAAAGAGAAAACATGCACTCTCTTGAACATTATATTGTAGAATGTCCCATACTGGCTGACTTTCGCCCTTCTGGGCTAAGGTATGCTGAACTCTGTAATTACTATATGAGTACTGGAACACTTGATGATATATTGGACTTGTATCCAAGATTGACCATGTAATAGATTAATTATACAATGTATATGATGTAACTATATAACCTGAGCTTGTAAAAGCACCTTAATCACCGTCAGTGATTAAGTCCTTAATTGCACACTAGTTTCTTTATCAGCTATCTCACCCTGTCAGAGTAAGTGAGACAAATGTCTGTGAATGCATGTGTGTATATATGTATATGTGTGTGTGTATGTATATGTATGGGTATAAAGTATATATGGAAGCTGATCAGAATTACATTTCACCTTTGTAAATGTACATTAATGACACTATGTAAAAGACACATCGAACACTCCAGCATTATGGAATCCGAGGCCATGCCCTTGACTACATCCGAACCTATCTTAGTGACAGACACCAATATGTAACCATCAATGATACAACTTCTTCCTCTCTACCAATTACCGTTGGAGTGCCGCAGGGCAGTATCTTAGGACCTCTTCTATTTCTTATATATATAAATGATCTGCCTAATGTCTCTAATATTCTCAAACCTATATTGTTTGCTGATGATACTACCCTTATCTATTCAGACCTCAACCCACATACACTAAATAATGTTGTGAATAATGAATTAAAAAAAGTCCACTTATGGATGTCAACGAACAAACTAACATTAAACATCGAAAAGACTTACTACATCTTATTTGGAAGCAAATCATCAAATGCAATTCAGCTACAGATAGACAACATTAACATCAGTAATAAAAATGATGGCAAGTTTCTTGGCCTATTCCTAGACAAGAGACTCAACTTCAGCACCCACATTCAACACATAACTAAGAAAGTCTCTAAGACAGTTGGCATACTCTCCAAAATCAGATATTATGTTCCTAACTCTGCTCTCCTCTCACTATATTATGCACTAATCTACCCTATCTTAATTATGGTATCTGTGCATGGGGGTCTACCACTGCAAACCACCTTAAGCCCATCATCACCCAGCAAAAATCTGCTATCAGAATAATAACTAACTCTGCTTTCAGACAACACTCAGCTCCCTTGTTTAAATCCCTAAACTTGCTAAATATTAACTCCCTCCACACATTCTCTTGTGTCAACTACATTTACAAAACCCTGTTCTTAAATGCAAACCATGCTCTGAAACTCTCCCTGGACAGATGTAATAGGACCCATTATCACCACACCAGAAATAAATATCTCTTTGATATCCCCAGGGTCAAACTTAATCTGTGTAAACACTCTATGCAAATTAAGGGACCTAGTCTATGGAACTCACTCCCTAGTGAATTGAAAAACTGTAAAACTTTTGCCTTATTTAAAAGTAAAACCAAAAAGTACCTAATTTCATCTTCTTAGTTTCCTACACTGAGCTTTAAATTTGCTCTGTACCTAGTGTTACCCAATCTCCTAATTCTTATGTATTTAACCCAAACAACCTTATCATTGTGTTCATTGCTGTCTTCCTTTATGTGCTAGCCATTTGCTGTATTGTGCCTACCAATTTTTGTCAACTACCATTCAAGCTGTCATTGCAATCAATCTTAGCTACCTAAGTGCTTTAATATACTGTACCTACAATTTTCTCTCATCTTTTTTTTCTTGCCATGTAACTGTTATCATTTTTTTATATAAATTTTGCAAGTATTTACCTACTTAAAATTTTCTTAGATTAAGGACCTGCCCGAAACGCTGCGCGTACTAGTGGCTTTACAAGACTGTAATTACCATATATATATTCTCACATTCCCAATGTACCTTCTTGTATATGAATAAATAAATAAATAAATAAATAAAAATTTATGTAAGGCATACGTAAATCTGTGTATCTATGTATTTACGTATATAGGTTAGCTTAGCATTTTAAAAGCATCGACTCACCTTCAGTGGTTGATTGTTCAATAAACCCTTGAAATATATGTTTAACACATCTCTAACCCTGTCCATGGAGGACAGAAGAAAATGTATATATGCTGGTTAGCATTGTAAATGTGTGGCCACGTCTGTGGTAGAAAATAATAATAATAAAAAAACTGAAATGTGTACAAGTCTCCAAACTTGATACATTAATTGTAAGTGACTCCTTATCATCCTTAAATGCTCTCAACTCTTTAAGACATAACTGTAACATGCTCGTGTCCGAAGCTAGACACAAATACAACAAAATTATTAAGGATGGTAACAGAGTCCATTTCATGTGGTCTCCATCTCATGTTGGCCTCCGAATGCATGATAGAGCTGATAAGTTAGCCAAAGAATCTGCCTTTAAAGGAGACGTATGAGTGTAACCTTGGATTGTCAATGAGCAATCTGAGAGCAGCAGTACACCGAGAACTTCAACAAGATCTTGTAGATCTGAGGCAAAGTGAAATTGACACCAGTAATTCCATCTATCATCATACTATCATGCAAGAGGAGCCACACATCTATGGATCATCCAATAAAATCAGCAGACTTCTAGATGTTACTACTGCTCGGCTTAGACTCTGTTACAAGTATCTCTGGGAATTCTCATTATCTGCCGAAGTAGACCTGACCAAATGTAAACTGTGTCAACAAAATTTTCGCACACCCTCCGTCACTATGTGATGGAGTGCGAAAAGATACGTGAATTTAGAGACAATTCTATAACCAATGTTCCAGCGATGTGTAAATATTTCATTCAAAATGATCTGCTACCAGAAATTTTTGCCAAATATCCCCAGTTTGCTAACTGTAGGTAGTAACTGAGTGATTATAACCTATCCACCGCTGCCCACTGGATGGGGGGCGGTGTGCAGGACAAACATATAAACTGTGACACTAGCTCTCCACATGTCAGTTGCTTAATTTAGAAACTGTACTTGTGGTCGATCTCTAACTCATTGTTGTGACGACTTATATTGAATTTTGTAACTAGCTCATCAAGATTGCAACTTGCTTAGCTAAATGAATTGTGGGGTTCAGTCCCTGAGCCCATTATGTGCCTCTGTAACCCTTTCCACTACCGCCCACAAGATGGGTATGGGGTGCATAATAATTGAACTAACCTAAACTAACTAACCTGTTGCTAGCTTGGCTGGTTGGGTTCATCCTGATAGGTGTGCTTTCTTTCTTTGCGGCCTTACCGAGCTTAGAATTGTTTTGCATGGTAGCAGCAGAGATGTACACAGGCAGATGGGGTAGCCAACACTAATGAGGTCGAGATGAGGTAGTGGGTTAGGTTTTGTCGTATATTTCGGTCACATTTAGGTCACTGGGTACTTAGCTGCTTGCTTAGCTTAGTTATTTCACCTGTCTCAGTATCTATCTATTCAATTTGTGTGGTATACTACGTTTCTGTGCTTTGTTTAGAATATTCTTAAATAAGTTATATATTGAATCCACATCGAAATCCCCTTTTACGTCACTTATCGCTGGTTTCATGTCTCACTCCAAGACCGGCCCACACCCCATACCCAAGACTTTCCAATTTATTTGACCCAAAAAATTTCTTAGGCTATTAAAATCAGTTTTTCGACAATCTAGCACTTTAACAGAATTTTCTCCTACAGGTCTATTCCATTCTATGCTAAATCTGATTTCTTTGTGATCACTGTTCCCTAGCTCACTCCCTATTTCGATGTAATTAATATGTGTTTCCCTTTTAGTTAACACTAAATCTAAAATATTATTTTCCCGTGTTGGTTCCTTAATGTGTTGCGTAAGAAAGCAATCGTCAATTAATTCTAGAAAATCTTCTGCTTCATTATTCCCTGTTTTGTTCAACCAGTTTATTCCACTAAAATTAAAGTCACCCATGACATAAATACTGTTAGATCTAGATGCTCTAGATATTTCATCCCATAGATGCTTTGCTTCCATTCTGTCTAAATTTGGTGGCCTATATATAACTCCTATTATAATATTATTTGCTTTTTCGTTTAATTCTATCCAAATAGTTTCTGTGTGTGGCTCAGTTTTGATTCCCTCTTTGAGACTACATTTCAAATTGTCCCTAACATATATGGCTACTCCACCTCCTCGTCTAATATATCGATCTGTGTGAAATAGTTTAAATCCATTTATTTGATATTCAGCTAATAGTTCTCTATTTTCTACATTCATCCACGTTTCGGTAAGAGCAATAATATCTATTTTTTTCTGTGCAGACAAAAGCATTTAATTCGATAATTTTATTTCTTAGACTTCTACTGTTTGTGTAATATACCCTAAGTGAATTGTTATTTTGAGGCCCTTCTCTTTCCCTGATCATTTTGCCAATTCCTTTCTCCCCACAAACACATACTTTTATTACCTCCTTCCTCCAAATCAATTCCCATACCTCTATCTACTAACAGTTTAAACCCAAACAAACACCTCTAACCACTTCTTCCAACGAGTTTGCAACAGCAGCAACCCCAGCTCTCGATAGATGCACCCCATCACGAGCATACATTTCATTTCTTTAATTAATTAAAAGATTTTAATTATTAATAGCATTTTATTGTCGATTTAATATTGAACACGTACACATAAGCGAAACGTCCAAAACTGGTTTTCCGAAATGGTAAAAATATTAGTGTGCGATTGTGTCAATGTAAGGAGTATCTTGTATCCCTGGGGGAGAACTGTTTCCTTCAAAAAGTATAATCGTGTGGCCTTATGTTTAAAGAAACAATTCTAAAGTACATTCTTTGATTGAAAAA